>VXBI01000301.1:62126-79695 GCA_013397375.1 Toxostoma redivivum | reverse complement strand
GTCGGCACCGGGGCAGCGGCCGCTCGCCGCTTCTCGTACGCTGCCATCTTGGAACGCACTTCCGCCCGGGCCGGAAGTTTCCCTGCCGCCATCTTGCACGCTGGCAGCCAATCAGTGGGCAGGAAGGCCGTGCGAGAACGCCGCCATTGGGCGAAACCGCTGCTGCCATCTTGAGTATGGGTAAAGAAGCTGCGTTATCAACGGTAATGCCGCAGGCGCCATGTTTACTGCGGGCAGATGCTCCGCCCTTGGCAACCGGGCGGGTGCCGCGGATGCCGCCGGTGTCCTGGGCCGGTGAGGGGCCGTGGGGCCGACACCGCCCAGGCCCAAAGGACACTTGCTCAGGGCTCAAACAGAAACAGCTCTTTATTGGAGCATCGGTCCCACCCGTCTGCCGAGCCCAAGCTCCCCCCGGGGCTGCCTCGGACCTTCTGTTGTGACAGACAAGCGGCCTTCGTGCTCCCGCCCGTCCGCTGGTGCCGGGAGCCCCAGGCCCCGGACCCAGCCCAGTGTTCGGTGCCAGCCCGCGGGGATCCAGCCCCGGACGCGTCCCTGGCCTCGTCCCTGTGTCGCTTCTGCTCATTGCTCTGCTGGGCTTTGCCTCCCGCGGCAGCCGCGGGCGGCTGCTCCCCTTCCTGCTCCCATTCCTTCTTGCTGGCCAGGGGCCGGGCGAGGCCAGCGACAGACAAGGGGACAGCAGGAACACGGCTGAAGGCTGGGACCACCAGCCGGCTGCTCCCACTTCCAGGACGGCTGCTACCGAGGTCTGAATCGTTTCCACAAGCGTCGAGACACGGCAGCGGTAACGATGAGCCCCAAGAGCGATCCCGCTGTCCCCATAGCAATGGCAGGGCTGGAGTTGAAGGAATCTGCAAACACAAGAAGCTGTTATTGCAGCCTGAGCAGCAAATGCCGAGGGGTGAGCGAATCCCCCCAGCACCAACTGTGGCACCGACAGGAGGGGCTGCAGCCCCACCCAGGCGATAAGGGCAGAGCAGGGCAGGGCTCCGCAGGTCCCCAGCACTCACCATCCACGACCATCACCTCCAGGCTGACCATCTGGCTGCGGTGGCTGAGCAGGACACACTGGTAGTGGCCCTGGTGCCAGGGCTGGGCGCGGTCCAGCCGCAGCGCGGAGCTGCTGCCCGCGGACTCCTCCCGGTACTGCGAGAGGGCTGCGGGGGTCCGGAGCCAGCCCACCGTGGCGTTGCCGGCGCACTGAGCGTGGCACTCGATGCGCAGGGCCCTGCCCCGCGTCCCGGTGGGAGGCAGCGACCAGATGTGCAGGCTGCAGGCAGGCATTGTCCCCGCAGATGGCCCTGTCTCCGCCGTGCCAGAGCCCGGGAGGGTGGTCGTGGCCACACGTACCGTGGGGCTGCCTGCCATGAGGTCCTGGGGCACAGAGGGCTCCGTGGAGGAGGGGTTGGTGACAGCAGCCAGATCCAGGGTGGTCCCAGTGTTGGGTCCCCGTGCTGTGGTGGGATCACCTGTAGGGACGCTTGGCCCTGGAGGAAGAGCTGTGGTGGCCACGGGCCTGGCTGTGCTGGGGCTCCCCGTGGAGGTGACCTCGGCTGCCGGCTGCTCCATCCCAGCTGCAAACACACAAAGCAGTGGCTTTGGTCACAGGTGACCTCGCTGCAGCCCCAACCTCCTCCACCCCGGGCACAGTGAGCCGGAGCAAAGGGGCACTGCCAGGAGGGACAGGTACAGGGATGGGGGATTCAGGAGTGGTGAGGAAGTGGGGGCTGCTCCTGCTTGGCAGAGCTATTCTGAGGGGCACAAGCCAATGGGGGTTGGCTCCAGAGAATGGGTACATGCGGGTTGGGATCTCCAGCCTCTCCTGGCACTCACCCTCAGCTCTTGCCACCAGAGATGCTACCCGGGTGAAGGTCTCCTGCCCGACCTTCAGCGTCACCTTGCACCTGAACTCCACCCCTTCTGCCACCTCTGTCCTGTCCACGGACAGGATGGAAACGATTTTATACAGCTCCTCATCGTCGTCGTAAAAATCAAAGCCTGTGTTCTCCACCACCTGGTGCCCCCGGTACCAGGTGAGGCTGACCTCATCGATAGGATACAGGGGCTTGGCCAAGCATTTCAGATTGGCAGGGTATCCCGGGCGCAGGATGTGGGGAGCTGCCTCCAGCCTCAGCGTGTCTGGAAGGGCTGGAAAGGAGTGGCAGCGTCAAGGGTGATTTTTGGCAGCACAGCATAGCTCAGGAGGAAAGGGGCTGCCTTGGGGATCCAGGGCTATGCTGGGAGGCAGTGAGGGATGGGGACTGCTTACCGTAGACCTTCAGGATGGCAGTTTTCTGGTAGTGCTGCCCTTGGCACCTGCCCTGACAGATCTTCATGCCCTCCGTGGCCACGGTGGCATGCCTGATGTGCAGGATGCTGTGGGTGGAGAAGGAGGAGATGGTCCCCAGGGCGGTGTCCAGCCCCATCCACTCCACCTTGCCCCCTGCGCAGGCCAAGGAACAGTTCAACTCTGTCGAGCCCCCAAACGGCACCACCGGGTCCCGCGGTGTCACCACCAGCCTGTCAGCAGGGCGCCCTGGGCAGGAGGAAAGCGCAAGGTCAGGGGAGGGGACAGCCACCAGCACTCCACAGCTCCGAGCGCCGGAACAGGGAGCCACAGCAGTGAGCTGGGGACAGGGTGGCTGTCATGGTTGAGTGACAGGGAGGTTCTGGGGCCGTAGGGAGAAGCAAGGAGAGGAGCAGCAGGGCAGGGCAGCGCAGTCGGTCAGGGGATTAGGGTGGCTCTTGGCTCCGTGGCACTCACCGCTGCAGCCCCACAGCGAGCCGAGGAGGAGAAGGACAGGAGCCGGCTCCATCATCCACAGGGCAGCAACAGGGCTGGTTTTCACTTTTTTCCTTCCTTCCCCCCTTCCAGGAGCGGGTGCCGCTGGCCGGGGCTGTCTCCTTCTGGCCGCCGGCTCCAACCTCAGCCCTTCTTAAGCCCTGTAGGAACCGCCCCCATGAGCATCGGCCCCGGGACCTCCGCAACTTCCAGCCCAACGGGTATTTCCAGAGGGAGAGTTCTGATTTTCTTCCAAACTCGGCTCTTGCACAACACCCAGCCGACGGCCAAGCCGGCAGCCCCCCTAAACCCGGGAAAGCCCCTGTCCTAAAGGGTCCCCGAGTGGCTGCAGGGACCCTCATCACCCCACCAGGGAACCTGGCACAGACACCTGCATCCCGGGATGTGGGTCAGATCCAGCTCTATCCCTGTTTTTTGCAGGTTACCTCACCCCCCGCCCCCCCGCCAAGAGCCCCCAGCAAACCAACTTTTCCACGACCCCAACAGCTGCTGGGGACATGGTTCTGAAAAGGGCTCTGTCAGCCCCTGCCCACAAAGCAGAGCCAGCCCTGCTGCTGGGTGCATTTATTCCTCAAACAGAGTTTTTTCAGGGATGGAAGCAGGTGTTCGTGTGAGGGTTGGTCTTGTGGTAAATATAGAGAAAGTGTTACCACAGAGAAGGTGTTGAACACTCTGCATTATCCAACCTCAAGGCCCTCAGCATCTATCCTGGGTCCACACTGGGTCTCACATCACTCCGTTGTTCCTGCCCAGCTCCTCGTGGAGAGATGAGTCCTGTTCTGCCCCATCTCATCCTGCCAGGCTGCAGCCAGGGCTGGGGAAGATCCTAAAGGGCTGAGGGAGGGACGTGCCCATCTCTGCATCCAGTATCATCATAGGACCTGGACATTTCATTTCCCATCTGGGAACTGTTCTGAGAGGTAACTCTGTGCACTGGGTGTGCCACACATCCTTTTAGGAGGTCATGCCGTTAATTCTCTGAGGCCTCTGTGCAAGGAAATGCTCTGTAAACACTCTCCACCAAATGTGCACACTCAGTCGAAGCAGGTGATTAATGATGCTGGGGTTTTTGTTCCTTCCATCCTGTGTTAACAGAGCCACTTCCCGGATTTTCCAGCAGCCACCAGAGGCTCCCTGCCCAACCCTGGGACAAGCCAGGGCCAGGGCTGCTCCCACACTGCCAGGCTCTTCCCAGAATTGAGTCTGGGAACCTTGAGGACATACATGTGGTGCCAGGGTTTCACTTTCCTCTCCCATAACCCTGATTGTGGCACCAGTGTGGTGAGAAAACCCCTGAATCAGTGTCTGAGAGCTGAGCATTTATGGAACCACCTCATCCTATAAAGAGGCTTCCCTTTTTCTTCCTGGACCTCAAGAAATTAGTGATTACCAGAAAGCTCAGCACCTTGTGCTGCACTTCCTCTGTTTTGGGGCTTGGAAGTGCTCAGAGCTGCCCCAGCCACCCGCAGAGGGAGCAACACAGAGGAAACTAAAGTAATGGAAACCTGATAACCCTCCAGTTCCAATGGCTCAGCCATGAGCCACGGGCAGGTCAGGGGACTTTGCTCAGCTCAGAATGATGTGGCAGAGCCTCCAGGGCAGCTCTCACCAAGCTCCTGAGCAGTGGACCCAACTCAACCCCTATTCCACCACCTGCTTGGGACCTCTCCTCCATGGATTCAGACTTTCCTCCACCCCACAGAGGAGCACAGGAGCTCCCGCTCTCCTGGGCACAGCACAGGGACATCACCAGTTTGCGTGCACAGGGCAGAAGGAGCAAGCTTACGCACCAGGAGTGTTTTCCACCCCACAGGAAGCCTTTGAAGGAACGAAGGGAATGATGGTTTTCCAGACTCAGGAGCCTGCACACCTTTCCTGGAAGCCGATTGTGCTTCCTCCCACAGGGCAGGCGCGGGGTTTTGTGCCGGGCAATACTTTGTCCAGAGATGTTGCTCAGGAAACAACACAGTTCAGTGTGGAGACACAAACCACCAAGGGACGAGTGCTGGCTCCAGCACAGGATACCCCCCGAGCCCCTCAGGTCTGGGTCTAGCCCCAGGCTGTCACCACCAGAAGGGACAATGCTTTGCCACTGCCCCAGGAACCACCACACCAGGGGGAAGGGTGGTCAACAACATCCTGCACTGCAACACCTGCCCTTTGTTCTCCAGCGACATCACATGAGACAAATTGGAGGTTTTCTCTCAATTAAAGATGGAAACAAAACAAAAGCTAGCCTTCAGGCCAGAGGAAATACATACAGAAGCATCAAGCTGTGTAATGGCTCATGTTTCCAGGATGCACCAGTTCACATCCCAGAGCTGACTTGGATGTGTTTATATTTTCTGGGATTATATTAGTCACTTAGGACCATCCTCAGCCACCACAAAGAGTGTTTAAATGAGTCAGATAAGATCTAAATTAGGCCTGGGTGAAAATTAAGACAATAGAGTCGAGGCTACTAAAAACCAGTCCTGGAGAAGGCTCCAGCGGGGCAGGCAGGAGCCAGGGACCTGCTTTCCATCCTGGGCTGGGGCAGGGACTGGAAGCCCCGACCCAGCTCTCCCAAACCTGTCCCATATCTTCATATAATTCTCATGCGGAATTTCAGTTCTGGGCAGAAGCTGCCTGGTACCACTGGTGATGGAGAGGAACAAGCACAGAGACCTTCAACACAACAGGAAAGCAGCAGTTTAATAAATAATCCATCAGAGGGAGAGATTAGCCAGTTCCAAACACAACCTGAACCAAAATAAATACATTTTATCGTTAGCTTAAAAAAGAGACACACAAATGCACGTGATGGTGAACTGTGAGAGCAGAGGTGGGGCCAAGTGCCCACGCTTAAAGATACCACAGCTGTCAACAGCCTTTGGAGTGCAGAAAAAGAATAAAAACAGGGAAGTAAAAAGTTACTACTTTGCAAAATTAATGGCAAAAGAGAAAGCAATGGTGTAACTTGGATTTTTAATGCAACAAGATCAGTTGAGACTCACTTGACCTGCCAGGACTGCTGACAGGCGACTGAGATGATTTTTGCCTTGTGTTTGGGCATTGCTGTTACCATCCCAGATTTTAAGTCCCTGCAGACAAATCCTGGGAATCCCAATGTTAAACAGCCAGGCTCAGGCACTGCACAGCAGATCAAGCAGATTTTAAGAAAAGACTCCTTTTTAAAAAGTTGCGTTTTTATATAAAGTAACAAGAATTGGCAAAATTAGCTCCACACAGCCTTTCCAGCCCCCACGTGGGATGCTGCAGAAGCACCGGCCCTTCAGAACAAGTCGTTCTTCATTTGGCTCTGGTAACTCCAGCTCCAGCACCGCCTGGCCCAGCTCCTGCCCTTTCACATCAAGGCAGAACAGTGCAGGGGTCACAGCCCTGCGCCGAGGGAAGGGGAGGCACTGGGCCAAGGCCCCACCCAACCAGGTGAGAGGAACCCCAATAGGGTGGGAAGGAATCCCTGCTTGCTCCCAGCCTTAGAGAGCCCCTGCTCCCAGGTCTGCACACCAGCACAAGTCACCTTTCTGTTGGTAATGGCACCTGTAGATGTCCTGCTGCTGCCTGGTGCTGTTCCCCCCTCCATCCACCCACAGCCATATCCCCACCCCAGCTGCCCAGTGCTGTAATCCCACTGGTGCCCAGTGCCATCACTGGTGACAGCACAGCCAGTCACCAACCAGGCCACAGCCCCTGACCTGGTAGTCACCTGCTGGCAGCACCTGGTCCCAAGTTTGGGGGCTGACAAAGGGACCAAAACACTCCAGGCCCACGATGAACAAGTCAGCATCACCAGAAGTTCAGAGGACGACTGGGGAGGGAAGAGTGCTGGACAGTTCTGGGGTGTGAGGGGAAGGAGAGGCTGAGAGGCTGCAGGCAGCAGCAGTGATAAGAGGGAATGGGACCAGAAACACATTGGTTTCAATAAACTATGCAATAAGGGAGAGGACTTTTAAAAATATATCTCTATATACTTTATATCATATAAATTATGCTCATTTTTTGTAACGTGTCGCTATATTGTACCCGTGAAGCTCCAAGTGCCTCCATGTGAGCGAGGTAACAATTCCAAGTTTTACTTCATCTGTGTGTGAGGGAAAAACCTACTTCAGCTCACTTTAAACAGATTGGGGACTCAGTAAAAGTCCCATCTAAAAAAGGCATTTTTGTGAGAAACACAGAGGTGGGGGAACTGCTGCCTGGAAGTGCAAGTGACAGGATTTCCTTCAGGATAAAAGCTTGCCATGCACACACAGTACTGACCATCCCACTAATGTTTGGGAATTGGGAGTGTCACCACAAGGAGCTTGGGAAAAATGGAGTCATGGCAGGTCAAGGAAGTTCCTGCTGGCTCTGCTCCCCAGACCTGCAGCCAGACCCACTTCAGCATCCCTCTGTGTCCCAGCTGCTCCTAGTTCTGAGCACAGGAGCTGCCACCAGGCCAGATCAATGCAAAGCAAACTGTCAGCTCTTTCACTTAAACACCCACCTCCAATAACCAAATGGCATTTGCAGTCGCTGCTGTGTGTCTGCAAAGATCCACGATGTAAAGGGCAAGCACTGCCTCCCTCTTGGCTGCTCTTCCCTGGGTAACTTTCCCCAAACCCATAGAGAGGGGACCTCAGCCAGAGAACAGCCAAGGCTGATTTGGCTGCTGCAGCCTCAATTCCTTTAACAAAGGATTCCTGAAGTGTTCTCAGTTTGGTCCTTACTTCCCAGAACTGCTCAATGCCACCACTTCTTATCTACTCAAATGAGAACAATTGTTTACTGCCCTCTGTCACATTTCTATAAACAACCACACATTCCCTGTTTGCCTCAGCTCTTTTCACAACGCTCCAAGCACCTCCTGCTCTTTCTGAGCACAGCTGAGCCTGCAGCAGAGGTTGCAGTTCCACTGTTCCATACACAAAAGCCTCCACAGCAGGCTCAGAAATACCACATGGAATCCAAACCCCCAAGTCCAAATCAACATAACCTTCAACATGATCTGTTGGGTTGAGAACAAACCTGCTCTGGACACTCTTTGGGTTTAGCATCAAATGGCAGGAGCTCAGGGGCAAACCAACGTGCTTTATACAAGGTAAACAATCATTTCTCTGACCTTTCTCTCAGGAAACCACACATGTCCAAAGTGCTCAGCACAGCCAAGTTGCTTCTCCAACCTGCCAGAGAACTGTATCTCTTAAACAACACTCACAGCTCCAGAAAAAGATTTCTGAAAAAGTCTTTCTACCTACTGCCCATGGAGGCAACAGGTAAATGCCACCTCAGAGTAACAAGAAAAAGAAAACCAAACAGAACCACAGCCATTGTAGCCATCCAAGCATTTGTAATTCATGTAGTTGCCCTCCTCTCACCTGCCCATTCTCCCTTGTGTCAGCTGCAACTTCTTCATTTTTGTCCTCTTCATCAGAACATTAAGTCAGTAGATTTGTATTTTTTGGTCTAAGTTTCACTGCGGGCAGAATGGGCAAATTCCTCAGGCCCTCCAGCAGAGAGGAAGCTCAGAGCTCCACTCCCTGTGCTTCACACACGCACACCATCCCATCAGCACACAGTGTGCAGGGGTGCCACGGGCCAGCAGCAGGAACCAGCTGTATCAGGGATGGGGCATGGAGCAAATGCCATCTTTTATTCCAGGGGCAGCTCAGTGAGCTCTCACCAAACAGCCCAGGCTGGCTCCATCTCTTGTGACCGGCGAGCAGAGGGTTTGGCAGGGCACACAGGGGTCACGCACAAGGGCAGGTTTGCTTTCCAGAACTATCCCTGCAGTGGAGCAGTTCCGTATCTCCCCTTTCCATCAGCACCAGGTGATACAATTCCATTTTTGCACCAGCTGGGTGTATTTGGCTCGAAGGGAAACCTCGTCCCTCCTCAGTAGCTGTTAGTGGCACAGTCTGTTACCTCGGATCCCTCTCTCCCCCTCCCCGAGCTCCTGCTGAGTCCGTCCTTGATGTGGAGTCAAGCCACGAGGCAGGTCCCCTGTCCCACCTCACACACTGCTGTCCTCCAGCAGGGGCTCCTTGCCATCAGACCCCCCAGCTGGTGGGCTGTGGGGGTGGGCCTGGCTCCCCGTACTGTGCTTCTTGTGGCTGCCTGACCTCAGTGCCAGGTTGTGTTCTGGAATGAACAGGGCCACCAGCAGCGACAGCAGCACGGAGCACGCCCCGAACAGGAAGGGTGGCCCAGGGATGATGCTGCTCTGTAGAGAGAGAGACTGGAATGATTCAAAGCATGAGGCCAAACACAGCTCAGCAAACAGAGTGAGAAGCTGAATAGGTACCTCATCCGTAGGGTTGGCCATGTTGGGTTTGGAGGCCTTGCCCAAAGTTTCCACCTCAGCCATTTCGTTCAACTCCACGTGGAAGAGATAGAAGACAAAACCATAGAGGGCCGGCCCCAGGCCATTACACAGACCCCGAATTCCAGTGATCATCCCCTGCACCACACCTGGGGACAGAGTGAGGAAGGGGGGAAATGCCTCCAGCTTTCCAAAGAAACTTGTTTTATTTGTGGATTACATATGTAGAGATATTTAGGGACAGGATCAAGCACTTGGATCTGGGCTGATGTGCAGGGGGAGGGGTTTGCAGATGAGCAGCTTCACTCAGTGCCAGTAATGCTGGGCTTGCTGCTTCACAGACTGAAATAAGCATGGGCACATCAAGCAGTAATTTCCAATAAACTGGAATTTAATTGAGGACTTGGAGGTGTACTGTGAGGCAGGCAAAATGCAGCAGCCTCCTCTGCCTCAGAGAGACAACACCAAACACCCACTTGCATGACTTGGGAATTCCCTTGTAAAGCACCAGCCATGGTCAAAGTAGTGTCATTACTGCTGTGAATACAGTGACACTCTACAGCTGGCACAGATATTCCTGCCCATCCCTCCACCACCACGGCCAAGAACCTGCCCTTGTGCCAGCTCAGCACCTGCTGGGATGAGCCTCCCCCTGCCAGATGGGTCCCCAGGCACTCACCCTGCTGGTCAGGGTCCGTGTTCCTCGACACCATGGCACTGATAGCTGGGAAGGTGATGCTGGACATGGCAGCCACAGCTCCTGCTGCCCACATCATCCTGGGGAGGAAAGAGGCAGCTGTGAGCAACAGCCACAGCCTCACCCTGTGCTGCAGGCTGGGAGTGGCCACAGAGGGAGAGAAATGTGGGCAAATCCTCACCAAGGCTGTGATCCAAAGCCATACCAGGCAAGCTGCAGGATCTGGAAGCCTAGTCCCAGGAGGATGGTGTTTTTGTTTCCTATTGAACGCATGAGAATTCCCAACACAACTGTCTGGAAAGAAAAGCAAGTGTTTTCAAGGAGGGGCAAAGAAAGAGGGCAACACCAGGAGACAGGAACCTAAGGGACCTTGATGATCGTTATAGGTCCCTCCCAGTTTAAGATCTTCTCTGTTTCAAAAGTCTGTGTGGCCACAGGACTTCTGACAACTCAGCAGCCCCGAAATCAGAAATTTTGGACATTCTTACAGCAGACTGCTCAAGCCAACACAGAAATTGCTTCTCACCTGAGCCAGTATAGAAAGAATTCCAACTACACCGATAAAGGCTGCTACAGTCTCTGAGGAAAAACCAATGACCTGTGAAAACATCAAAGAGGGACTTCTCAGACAGATTTGCACCACGTGACAAGAACCCCTCCATCAATGCCATTCATGTTTGTTGCATACAGGTAGAGATATTATAAAAGAAATGCCTTATAAAATCAGGCCTTGCTCTGCTGAATTACCAGCTGGCCTGTAAGTTCCCATGAGGAAGAATTAGAGGAATGAGAAGCAGTTAGCATAACAAACTATTCCTGTAGAGAAAAACAGTTCATACCTGTAATAAACAGGAAATCTGTCCCATGGGAATCACTGAACAAAATATAACCAAAAAGAGAGAGATTTGACAGACGTACACCCCGGCCATTTACTGACCAATAACCTGTCAGTGTATTGTTAGCCAATTAGGTCTAACACAGTGCCTTCTGATACTTGTATAAATATGAGCTTTGTGAGTAAGAATTGCGTTTTTCTGCAGGAAAAACTGAGTCCCATCTGCTTATTTTACCGAACAATGTTTACTGAATTGCTTCTCAGGGACCTGCACATTAACAGCCACTGCCTCTGGGCTGCTACAGGAATCAAACAGAAGATTTTCCTCTGGCTGAAGAAATCACCGAGCTGGCTTTAAATCACTGAGCTCCCCTTCCAGTGGCTGAAGGTGGCACAGCCAGGACAGCCAGGCAGACACCAGCAAGGAGCCAAGCCAGGCCTTGGCCCTGGCAATGCCTACAGAGCAGTCACAAGGCTCACACATTCTTCAGGAGAGCTGGAACAAAGCACCGTTTCTTACAATTTCAGCTTTACTGAGTTATTGGCCAAGAAAAGCCACCTTGGGACAGGTGACACAACTCTGTTTGTATTTAAAAGCCAGGATTTCCTGCACCCAGAGCTTTGACAGAGACTGACCTGTCGCAGGTAGAGGAAGAAGCTGGAGTACTGGCCGGCCTCGGGAAGGTAGGAGAGAAAGACGGTGATGCAGATGAGCAGCACTGTGGAGTCCTGACCCACCTTCCGCAAGGACTGCAAGGGAAGGGGTGGGGAATGAGAAAGAATGCTTTTAAATTTGACTTAATATCACTGAAAAATCTCCAGGTACAAAGACAGCCAAAACAAGGGCCTAACACCTTAAAAATGAGCAAGACTAAAGCATTAAGCATTACCAGAACACAGGAAAACAGCAGCAGGCTCACTCACAGCAAATGGGTCAGCTTGTTCCCAGGAGATTGGGGCTCCCCAGGAGACTGGGCGCATCTCTTCAGGCAGTGACTCAGGCACAGCCAGCAGGATGAAACCAATATCCAGCAAAGCAACCCCTGAAGCCAGCACAACCACCAAGGTATCACCATAGGCTTGGGAAAGGTACGCGCCGATGGCCGGGCTGGTGACCAGACTGGCAGCAAACGTGGCTGAGACCTGGAAGCATAAAACATCCCTACAGCCTCTTCTTCCTAAAGCCTATTTCCTCCTTCTCAGTGACCCAGGGGAATTCCTTCTGGCATATTTGATGGAGAGGTGAACAGGAATTCACAGGGATTCCTGTGCAGAGACAGATGACAGATTCTCTTGGTGCACCTGGGCTAAGTTCTAGCAAAGGGAAATCAATTCCCTTTAGTCCTATCAGTAAAGCTACAGGAAGGGCAGGATCACACCAAGCATCACAGACCCCCCCTTCCCTGGTGTGGAAAAGGTCAGGCTGGTTTATACAACATAGCCAGCACTCAGAATGGGCAGAGATCAGTCTCCCCCCAAAGCTAAATCCCAAGCAGAAGGACAGGGACAGTATGATTAGTCAATAAATCTCCCACCCTAATTTTATACCTCTCCTACCTGCAAAGCTCCAGATATTCCTTTCAAGAGCCAGGACAGTGACTCAGCTCCTTACCAGGCCATACGCCGTGCTGCGCTCATGCTCCTGTGTGATATCAGCAACGTAGGCAAAAATCACAGAAAAGGTGACAGCAAACACTCCAGACATGGAAATGACAGCAAAGTACCACCTGCAAGAGCCCAAGGCAGAGTTAGAGAGCAACCACACCACGGTCCACAGCTGCTGAAGCAGAGCCTCTCCCTTGTTTTCCCTTCAGTCCATCCAGTGCACCAGAACAAGAACATGGAGTCTTGGTCTGGAGACTCCTGAAGTTTTACCATTTATTTTCCCTAATAGAAACAATGCACTGAGTAAGGGAACAAGCATAGAGGACAGATCAACCCTTTATTCCCCACTGAACTCTCCAGCAGAGCCAGACAAGTCAGTCTCTAGGATGAGCATCCTCCTCCATTCTTGAGATGGATGAGACATCCTGAAATGAACACCTGAAAACCCTCCTCCTTCAGCCTCATGCTCCTTTCCCCTCTTCAGAACCCTGGGCCTGTACTGAGGGTGAACTCACCATGGGCTGATCTTCATCAGGGGAATTGGTGCACACGTGAAAAAGACTGTGAGAAGGAGGAAGGATTTCCTGCCCCAGACATCAGAGAGAGCACCAATCAGCGGGGCACTTAGGAAAGAGAGCAGACCCTGGGATGGACAGACAGAGCAGAGGACAGAGAAACCCCTCAGTGAGAGCTTTCAACAACATCAGGAGGAGACAACCCATTACTGATTGCTACAAGCAGCAATGCTATTACAGAGCAGTTTATTAAACTCCCCGCATCCTTTTAGGGAGGGGAAAACAAATCCTTGACCAGCAAGGCCCCACTGAGCACTCCTGCTCCCTGCAGAGCTCTGCCTATGCTGTGGGCACCCAGGCAGCCCTGCCAGGACCTGGAAAGCTGCTGGCACAGCTCCACCATGGCAACAGCTGCTGCAGTTCTGGGGAAAGCTTTATCTTGTAGGTGCAGACAGGACAGACACAATGAGAAGCCAGGCCCATTAAGCACAAATAAAGTTACTCAAGGCCTTTTCATGTCTCCCAAGCCCAAGGCAGGCAGGGCAGAGCCTTTCAGTGCTGATAGAAGTGCACAGCAAACCCATCTGGGGCTGTTTTCCAAGATCCTCTTGCCAGAGACAGCCAAGAACTGTCTGTGTTGCCTGATTCCTCAGTAGAACACAGGACTATTGCCTGTTCACAACTGTTGCCTGCAATTCTGCTCTGGGAATGCTGGTCTAGTGCAAGAAGCTCCCCAGTCCCACTCCCTGTGCCACAGCACATTCCCCCCTCCTGCCTGGAGGTCACTGAGGCCACTTGGTTTCAGCTTCTATCACTAATAAGTTTAGATATCACAGACTTTTCATTCTGTTATGCTCCAGAGGATGGGCACAGGGCTGATCTCATGCTGATGAGAATATTTCCAGCTGAAACACACAGCTGTTGTAACCCCAGCCCCACGCTGACAAGCAGCACGTTGTCACTCCAGCCCAGTAAAATCAGCTGAACAAGCTGTCCCATGACTATGTCCTTCCTTTTGCATTGGGTTTGCCAGAGCTCCCTCAAACTGGCCAAGTATTGGCTAACATCAGCAAAATTATATAGGTGATAACGGCTTGTCCTTCTTGCACCAATGTCAGATTTAAAGGAAATCCTGGAAGGAATATTCCTTACTTTGACTCCATGAATTAGGCCATTCATCAGGAACGTGTGCTGAGGAAAAGTCTGGTGTAAGACCTGGAGGGAAGACAAACCAAAACCAAATGAAAAAGTCAGAGCTAGCAACTTTTGCAAAATTTCTGTAAGCATCTGCCAGCTAGAGGCCTGGAAGGGCACAATCCAGGGAAAAGGGGAAATATCCTGTCAACAATGCCTTCACGTGAGGAGCTCTGCCTACCCTTTCCAGTATGGAAAACAACTGTCCTTAACATTTTCCAGGTCTATAAATGGTTCCAGCATGCTTGGCTGAGGCTCAGAGAGCCTCAAACATGCCTTTCCCCATCACATGAACCCCCTGTGGTTTTACTTAATGTCACCACATCACTTCTCTGTGGGTCCCTTTGTGCTGTCTGTATGCTTGATTTGCATTTTATATCACCAGGCTAATATGTCTAAAGGTTTTTGCACAACCAAAGACTCCTTTTCCACAGTTCCCCAAGGAAAGGTTGTGCTAAGACCTTAATTCTCAGGAGCACCAGGAGAGCTCCCATGGAGACATACTCACTGTCAGCATCGGCGTGGTCAGCAGCCCCCAGGCAAAGAACTCCAGGAAAATTACCACCACAGCGTGGTACACGCTGGGGTCCCCAATCCCCTGTCGCTGCAAAACAGAGCAAAGTCAAAAACCTTTCAGCAGCCTCTTCCTGCATTTCAGAGAGTTCATGCAGGTGTTCGGGATCTGAAATACGAGTGAAGGCAGAAAGAGATGCTTCTGAAATGTTCTTTCTGTTCACAGGCTACAGGCAGCCTAGGATGCTTAAATCCAACCCCAGCAGGACGGTGGGAGATTCCCGGTCCGGGCCCGCGGTGGTTTTGCTGCCCAGGAATGAGAGCGCATCGGGAGAGCGGCACAGAGCCGGCAGGTGCAGCGCCCATCCACGGCATCCTTCGGGCCGCAGCATCCGCCGGCTCCATCGCGTCCGCGCCCCGGGCCGGCAGCTGCAGCAGCGGCGCCCACAGGGGCGGTTTGGGGAGTGCGGCCCACCGGGGAGAGCCCTCACCTCGCACCGGACACCGGCACCGCCCGGGCCCTGCTCCCGTCATCCCGGCCCCCACCATTCCCCCGACAGCGCCCAGCCCTGCGCTCACGCCGGCCCCGTCCCGGATCACGATCTTCTTGGCCAGCAGGACGCTGNACCCGGACCGGCACCGGGCGGGGAGCGCCGGGCCCGGGGCTGAGGGCGGGGGTGGGGAGCGGAGCGGGCGACCCCGCCCGCTGGCCCCGCCCCCGGACCGGGATCAGGCACTTCCGGCGCACCTCATTGGCTGCTCCGCCTCTTCCTCATCGGCCGCGCTGGTCTGTGACTGGCTGGACGGGGCAGGGGGGCGGGCGCTTCCCGCTGGCTGGGGCGTGGCCGTGACGTCACGGACCGGTGGTGGCACCGGGAACGGGCGGTGGCACCGGCAGCGACTCAGGGCTCCGGGGTGCCTTTGGAGCGGCTGCTGCTCCGTCACGGGCACCGCTCCCGGCTGGGGCAGGCGGGGTCAACAAGGACATGCGGCCGCCCCGGGGCTGGCGGCACGGGAAGAGCCATGTCTGCCCCGTCGCGGCTCTCTCGGTACTGAGCTGGTGGCTCCGTACTCAGCACCGGCATCCCGGGGTGGTGACAGCCAAACGCCTCCCCAGGACCATCCCTTCTCCCGAACCTTGTGCTGGTGGGGAGAGGTAGCCGGGCCCGGGGCTGCGCGTGGGGAGCAGCTCCTGCCCCGGTGCTGCCAGCCGCGGGGCGCGTCCTAATTAATCCTGCACGGGCCAGAGAGCTCGTTTTGCTGACTACATTGGTGCAGGTTCAGTGGACATTAATTGGGCACAGTTTAGATAAGTTTTATACTTTCCATGGCCCCTCTGATCGACCCCGCTCGCTCGAGGTGGCCGCCCCGGGCAAGGGGTGCGCACAGGAGGCGACCCGGGAGGCCTGGAGGGGTCTCGCCGTGGGGCAGCCAGAGGCTGTCAGGGCTCCTGCCCGCCAGCGCAGCGCTAGAGGCTGCGATCCAGCCTTTGTCCTCGGAGGTTTTCCTTTAAGTAATGATTAAACCGGAGGGAAAGTCCCCTCAGGTAACTGCACCTGAAAGATGAAAGTAATTCCCCGATTTCCCAGGGCTCACGTGGGAGTGAAGAGCAGCTCCATCTTCCCAGGGCTGCTGCACCGTGCCCGGCTGTGCTGTCCCCAGGCCCCGCGGTGCCCGTGGTCCCCGGAGTGCTCTGCACGTTGCCTGTAGCCTCCACAGGGACACGGTGCCTTCCCTCGGCTGACCCCCAGCCCCCGGGAGCATCCAGCCCCTTGGATCCTTCTGGAGCCGCTTATAAGAGCATGGAGAAGCCTGATTTGTTCCAGTGCTCTGCAGCGGCTTAAAAGCAAAACCAAGGAGAGAGATCAGAGACCAGGGAAGCGGTTCCCAACATGGCAACATCAGATGTAATTCTATTACCTTGATTTATTGATCGCACTTAGAGCAATTACTGGCTCTCACCCCATCACCTGCCAGGGAGCAGGAGACAGTGAGGAGGACAGACAAAGGCTGCTGCGGCGTCCAGGGCATGGCCGGCCCCCGGGGAGGCTCCGGTTTTGTTTGTGCCAGTTGCCGCGAGGGCTGGGGGTGTTGAACTGAAGAGAGGCCCAAGGGAGCTCCTCGGGAAGCTGAAAACAAGCGCTAGAAGGAGTCTGTGATGCTATGGGGATGGAGCCCCAACATTAAGACCACTTTGGAGATGGAGGGAATGTAGGGCTGGGGAAAGGTGAGGGTCCCGGGGGTCCATCACAGCAGAGCTGCTGTGGGTCCACTTTGGGCTTCCTCACCCTTCTGGGCCCAGCCAGCCTGGAGTCCTCTAAGCCGCTCGAAAAACGCCGCAGCCCGGGAGCAGGAGCAAGGGCGAATTGCCCGATTGAGGTCAGAAAGTCCCTTTAAAGGTTTTGTGGGATTTTTCCTCTCTGCTTGCTGCAGTTACAAGCAGAAAAACAAGAAAATGTTTGTGCTTTTTTACTGTCTGAGCCCTCTAGACAGATATAAACAAAGCGGGAGTCAGATCTGGCTTTGGAGGCAGATGAAATCAGAGCGAAAGAGACCAGTGGGCTGAGAGGCACAGAAGTAGGGCAGCCCGCTTGTGCATCGAAGCCTGGCCAAGCCCTCCCCCGCCTCCCCGGCCAGCCCTGGGCTTGTGCAGCGCTTCCCGGGAATGCAGAGGTGGAAAGGGAAGAAAACGTCCCTGTTGTGGGCGAAGGCAGTGCCGAGGGCTGCTGGCCTCTTTCGCTCCAGCTAAAGCAAAACGCGAGCGGGCGACAGCCTTTGCCTCAGCCCTGTGGCTCTGGGAGGGGCCATGGCCCTCCCCTGCCTGCTACCCCCAACCCCTCACTCCCGACGCTTGCGGCAAAGCTGGAAACTCGCAGGGCCGGCGCCAGCCCCGCGGGCTTTGGCGCGGCCGCAGGCCGTGTCCAGGGGGTTTGGAGCAGGACAGAGCATGGGTGGCTCCGGCCCCACGGGCCGTGCTCGCGAGGGCAGCCCATGCGTGGGGTGGATGCTGTTGTGCGCGGGGATGCTCAGGTGGGCGGGGATGCTGGGCGGGACGGGGATGCTCTGGCGGCCGCTGGTCCGGCGC
>VXBI01000301.1:19032-54083 GCA_013397375.1 Toxostoma redivivum | reverse complement strand
CAGCAACATGGGGCTCCTGGAGCGGCGGCGCGGGGTGGCGGAGAACGGCGGGGCCCGGGGCGCGGGGACAGACGAATCCTCGCGGGGGTCCCGCTACAGCAACGTCCTCACCCCCGACAAAATCCCCGACTTTTTCATTCCGCCCAAGCTGAGCGCGGCACCCGCCGAGGCTGAGGGCTCCGAGGTCCCCGCAGCGGCTGCTTTGGGTGCCTCAGTCTCAGAACAGGATCTGGCCAAGCGCAAGCCCCCCCGCAGCCCCCGCCCGTCCAGCCGGTCCCGGTCCCGGACCACCGGGCGGCACATCATCCAGATCGAGACCGCTGAGGACTGGACCGAGGGGAGCGGCACCAATGTGGACCCGCAGGCACAGACGGCCATGTCGCTGCCCTACGTGCCCAAAGCGCAGACCTCCTATGGCTTCGCCACGCTGATGGAGAGCCCCCACACCCGACGCAAAGAATCACTCTTCCACAGCGAGCACAGCAGCCTCTGCCCCTCGCCCGTCACCTCGCCCAGCGCCCAGCGCAAAGCCAAGCTCAACGGCGACAGCGGCCGGCGGACACCCGCTGACCTCGGCGCAGCCCTCATGCACCCCGGGCGCTACTTCAGCGGCGGTGAGAGCGACACGTGCTCCTCAGCAGAGTCCTCCCCGTTCGGCTCCCCGCTGCTCTCCCGCTCCGTCTCCCTGCTGAAGCTCTTCAGCCAGGAGAGCCAGTCCAAGGTCATCAAGCTGAAGCACTCGGTGGCCCGCAACAGCTCGCTGTCCACTGACGACAGCTCGGCTGACACCAGCCCCAGTGCCCAGCGCCGCTCCAGGAGCGCCCCGGCCGGGACGCAGCCTCCGACGGCCCTACTGCCCCTGGACCTGCCCGCGGGCCGTGACCGGGAGCACAGCCTGCGGCTGAGCCGGGGCGGGAGCCTGCGCCTGGCTGCCGAGTACGACCCCTCCAATGCCCGCCTGCGTGTGCGCCTTGTGTCCGCCGAGGACGTCTACGATGCCCTCGTCGACCTGCGTAGCATCAACTGCTGCGTCTCGCTGTGCCTCAACCCTGGGAAGCTGCAGAAGCAGCGCAGCACCATTGTCAAGAACAGCCGCAATCCTGTCTTCAACGAGGACTTCTTCTTCGATGGGTTGGGCCCCGGCCACGCCAGGAAGATGTCTCTGAAGCTCAAGGTGGTCAACAAGGGCAGCAGCCTTAAGCGGGACACGCTGCTGGGGGAGAAGGAGCTGCCACTCACCGCCCTCCTGTCCTGCCTGTAGGTACTTGCTACCAGCCCCGGAGGGAGCCCTCCCACCTGTGGGGCCGGGGCGAGGCAGAGAGGCTCTGTCCTCCAGCCCCACTGGAGGAGGGTTTGGGAGGGCCCCCTGAGGAGGGCCGGGGTCGTGGCAGAGTGTGGGGGTTCCCAGGAATGATGCTGCTGTGGGGCTCTGCCAACACCAGCTGGCAGCCACAGCCTCTGCCCCTGTTCCCTCCCTGCTCCTGCCTCGGGGTTGCATCTGCTGGAGCCCAGCAGAAAGTGGGGAGCCTGCAGCCCATTCCCCACCAGGAAGGATGGAAGCACCTGTTGGACTCTTCCCTCCCTGTGCCTGTGGTCTCCAGCTGCTGCCAAGCAGGTTGGAGGTGGGTAAATATCTGTAGCACACTTATGGCCACCTCTCAAAACCCCAGCACCTGAAGGTGACAGCTTTAATTTAAAATACAAGTTTCTGGTCTTGGAAACTGCAAAGAAAATACTGCAGAGGTGACCTGAGAGTGAGCCAAGGGTGGTCACCCCGGGGGATGAGTCAAGTTTGTGGCTTTCGAGCCTTTCCTGGACTTGTCTCAGCTCTTTGGGGCTGTGCAGGTGCACGAGTTAACTTCGTCTGACACCTGCAGCCTCCCAGGCTGCCCTCCCTGCCCACCCCAGCACTGTCCCCCACTGCTGACCCCCAGTAGGAAACTGCTCCTGGAGCTTTGGGGGCTTTGGTTTGCCCAAATCCAGGAGACTGCCTGTGCCTTTCCCCTGCCCTCGGGAGGGAGATATCAGGGGCTGGCACCCCTTGCCGTGGGCACATGGATGGTCCCAGGCAGTGTCCCAGCAGATGTGCTTGCTGACAAAAGCTGAAGTGACAGGAGTAGCCCTCCCTGAATGCTGGGGCTATCCCAGATGAGGCTGGGCAGGGGGGAAGGCTGAGGCTCCACAACCCTCCACCCTCCCTTGTCTATGAGGGCTGAGGATCTTTCAAGTGGCTGCACCCACTGGGCAGCAGAGATGTGTCCTGTGGGGCCACCAAGCTCCTGTGCCCAGCAGGATGTTGTGTCTCAAAGTGACTGATCTGGCTTTCAGTTTTCCTTTGGGGAGGGAGCGAGGTGCTCCCAACCTGTCCCATCCCACCCTGTCATCCTGGCTGACTGGCTGGGGACAGTGGGAGCGGGGAGGGTGCTGGCCGGGGCATTTCTGCAGGTGGATAAAACATGCTACGTCGTTGTTTGGTGTGGTGTCACCCATTGTATCGGGCTCTGCATGTTTCTGTGCAGGGAGCAGGATTTGCAGCGCTCCCATCCCCCTGTTGGACACACACGCACACGTGTCCCCTCTGTGTTAACCTCTGTGGTGGCAGTCGATGTTCCTCCCTTGTCCTTTTGCAGCAGATGGCAGATCTCAGTGTTGGCTATTTATATCCGAGGCTGATCTTTCGCAGCGTTTTACTTCTGTCTGTAAATATGTTCCAGGTACACAAGGCATAGCTCTGATTGCGCCGTGTTTGCATGTCGGGGGATTTGGGGTGATCGTGGCTGTTTGCCGAGCTTGTGGTTGAAAACAAACCATGCAGGACATAAGGAGCTGACATGTCCATCCTTCACAGGGAGTTCCCACCTGAGGCTACCCTGTGCTCCCCCAGGAGCCAGCACGAGGGATCGTCCCTGGCCCCCAAGAACCCAGGTTCATCCTAGGGGGAGATGGGGGCTCTGGGGAG
The DNA here is from genome assembly GCA_013397375.1 of Toxostoma redivivum. Lineage (NCBI taxonomy): Eukaryota > Metazoa > Chordata > Aves > Passeriformes > Mimidae > Toxostoma > Toxostoma redivivum. The sequence goes on along the minus strand of VXBI01000301.1, from coordinate 51,124 downwards.
GGGGGATAGGGAGAGGTGTCACATCCTGGGGTGTGGGGTGAACATCCTGCCCCGGAGGAGGTCTGGGGCAGGAAGGGGACCCTGCCCAGTTGACTGCTGCCTGACAGTCCCTGCACACCCCACCAGCACCCTGTGCTCCCTGGGGTGCTGCACCTGTGAGGGGGTGGGGGCACCCGGGTGCTGCTGGGGTGGGGGGGACAGGCTGCAAGAAGAGGAGGAATGGGAGCTTGGATGAAGACATTGGTGCTCTGAGAGGTTTGAGGGGTGACACATCCCTCGCAGAAGAGCCTTTAGGTTTGGGGGAGGAGGATGCTGAGAGCAGGAGCCTGGGCTGCTCCTTGGGTTGAGGCTGAGCCCAGAGGGAGACCCAAAGGCCTGGGGCTCTCGTTCTGCCCCAGCCTGTCCCAGGGCCGTCCTGCTGGAGTTGGGTGTGTGGCCATTCAGTGAGCCCCGGGATGAGCTGCTGTGAGCCCTGCTCTGTGCTGGGCTGGTGGTGTGGGAGCCAGGGCTATTGCTTGGATGGGTCTCTCTGCTGCTGGAGCTATTTTCTATTGTTCCTGCTTTGATATTTCTGTGGCTGGATTTAATGATGTATTTTTGGAGTGAAAATATATTAATACCTGAATGGAATGTTTCTTTACAGATTATTTCCTCTTTTTAGTGCAATAAAGTAATTTCTAAAACAGATGCAGGCGTGGCCCCGGCTCCTGCTTTCTCCAAGATATTTCCTAACATTATTCTTGACGGTTCCCTGTGTGGGGGAGCGGAGCTGGAACCTCAGCACTGTCCAGGCACGGGGCAGCCCTGCTTTTCTGAGTGCTACTCCCCTTTCCAAACAGCCTTCCAGGGGCTCAAGGTGCTTCTGAAGCTCTTCCCCTGGTGCTGCTGACCAGTCGTGGGGTGAGGTGGGAGTGAATCTCCCGGGGAGAGGTGAGTACGTAGGGAAAGGTGCTGTTCCTGCTTGAAGGGGGACCCAGGGCTGTGCTGAGCCATGGCATTGCCAGCTCATAGCCAGGGCTGTGGTGAGGGAGAGCCTCTTCCCACACTCTGTGGGTGTCCTTCCTCCTCACCTGCTCCCCCAGCCTAACCCCTGCAGCCCTTTTCAGCACTGGTGATGACAAAAATTGCCATTGCTTTTGTTCTCAACACTCCCAGGGCCACCCCACCCAGCTAACAGCATTCAGGTTGCTTTCTTTTCCCCCCACCTGCCACTTCCAAATCTGTTCCTAGCCAGATGCTGCTGAAGAAAAGAGGAGTGTTTGCCTGTTACCTAAATGCCATTTTTCTAATTTTCACAATTCTGATAATTTGTCATGTTTGATAGCTATAGAGGCTGGGTGGGAACAGATCTGTTCTCTCACCTCTGGCCCCCACAGGGGTGGTGAAAGCAGCTTGGTAGGTGCTAATAATTTAAGTTGTGCTTTTTCTAGAAGTCCAAGGCTGCAGTAGTTAGTAACAAAATGAGGCTGATTAAGTTAGTCTGAACCAGAGTGGATGGGGTCAGCTTGAGCACACGAAAATCCCTGGAAAGTGTTCAACATTTAAAGTGCTGGAACAGCCAGAGGGTTGGAGAGGGGTATCTTGTGGGGGAAGATTTAACTCTGAATTTGTAATTGAGTCACCGTGGGAAGGAAATACGTCTGCCTCACTGGACCTGGGAGAACTTGGTGATGCTGAGAGGAGCTTCTGAACTGGGAGCTGCTGGTGAGGAAGAGGATACATCCCCACTCCACAACACAGACCGTCGGGTCAGGGGATGCCCAGGGTAAAGCACAGCCAGGTAAAATTCCGAGCCCAGGGGCAGCTCTGCCCATCACTGTGCACACCAAGTGATGTCTGACCCCTGGAACATTTCCCCTGCACTGGGACTCCTCTGGCCAGGGATCCCGAGGCTGCCACAGCTGTGGTGCACATTTGGGTGGCCCAATCTTTGCAGGAAACTGAGGCAGAGCAGGGGAGGTGGCTGGATGTAGAGGAGCCCTGAACTCCAGAGTGAAAGAGCGAGGCTCACCTGGGCTAGAGGCACACACAGGCCTTGGCTATTTTTAGCCCTGTGTTCCCGCAGCAGAAGGACTCAACTTCTGAGAAAATTACCTGGAGCTCATTTAGCCATGGCGTGATGGCTGGCGAGGGAGGGAGGGGGCAAATTAGGGGTTCACAATCTCACCCACAGGGCCAAGGCTCCCGGGAGGGCTCTGCAATGAGAACAGTGGGACTGTCCCTGCTGGGGGACACCGTGTCCCTGCCCCATCCTCCAGCCAGTCTGGGGGTCCCAGTGCTCAGTGCTGTCCTTGGCCCTGCTCGGGGGTCCTTGATAATTTTGGCTGAGCAGAGATGCAACAGCTGCTTTTCCTCTCCGGATTTTTTGGGTGCTGCTGAGGCTGGGGGGCCTCGCCTGCTCCCGCGGGCAGCCCCAGCCCAGCCATTTCCCTGCCCCCACCCCCAACTCCGGCTGCCGATTTCCCGTTTCGGTCAGAAAAGCATCTTCCCGTTGCCTGGCAACGCTCGGCCGGTGGCGGGGGCGCTCCACGAGGGGAAGGTGGTGGCCCTGCGGGTCCTGTGCCGGAGCCAGCCGGGTGCCCGTGGCGACTCCGCCACACGGTTCTGGCCATCTGGGCCGGGCCGGCTGGTGCGGGACCTGGCGTGCAGAGGGAAGCGGCAGACGCGAACCGGGCAGCGCCGGCTGCAGGGAGCATCGGCCTCCCCCGGCACTGCGCTCCAGCGCTTTATTGCAAGCATTTGTCTTCCATGGCAGCGTGTCTGCCTTAAAGGGGAGAAGAGAGACTCCCACTGATACTGGGAGGAAAACAGAACTTAATTGAATCCTGCAGTCTCTTGTAGTCACATCAGGCGAGAGAGTCACATCAGTAGAGAGTGACACCTCGGCATTACCCCCCGGCACCCAGCAGTCTGTGCTCCTCCAGAGGACACGGAATCCCCCGGGTTGGGGTCCCAAGAGCCTGCCGGGAGCAGAGATGACCTCCAGCTCCTTATCAGCCCGATGGCACTTGGCACTCTGCTGAAATGCAGCACCGTGGCAGCAGCTGCCAGGGTGTACCTGGGACAGGCAGAGCTGCCCAGCACACACTCCCTCTGCTCTGTTTTTCCATTTGTACTTTGCTCTCCTGCTTTGAGGCTGGCAATCCAGCAGGCACCTGGGCCCAGATCTTGCCTCCATAGCCCGGAAAAGGCAAGCAGCAGATGGGAAGCGCTGCTTTGGACTCCCCCTCACCATTAGTTCAAGCCCTTGGATCCAGCCTTGACTTGGGGCTGGGACCAGGGTGGGTGTACAGAACATGAGGAACTGCAGTGGGAGAGTGCAGGGAACATGCAAGGATGGATGAGGGTGAGCAGTGGCTGCCTTGCAGGGTGAGGATCTTTCCAGCTTCTCCTCACCCTTTCCAGTGACCTGCTCCTTGCTAGCTGCCTGGTGGACTTTGAAATGCTGCCTTTAAAACGTTTGCAAAATTCCCAAAGCATCAAGAAGGCTCAGGTGGGAGGGGGGAAAATAACATAAATAAGCAGACAGGAGGATTTATTAAACGCCAGCAGCTGCTGGCAAACACCTTAATATCAGTGCAGTCGGATGCTGCTCGATATGGCTTTTTGGGGCCATGGGCTGGTACCAGCACAGGGGGGCTATGGCTGAGACCAGGGTGGCTGTGGGACACAGAGGTCCTGCTGTGGCGGAGGGCACCTAGCTGGATGCAGCAGGGAAGGGCTGGGAGATGCTCCAGGTGCAGACTCTCCTTCTCCCCCTGCTTCCGACTCAGACATCACCTCTTGGGTGAGGGGACATGTCCATCTCCACCCCCGCCCGTGCCGTGGCCGTTCGGCGGGGTGCGCTGTGGCAGGAGCGGGGCTCCAGCCCGGCGTGGGACCGCGTCTGCCTGGCGGAGGCACAGGCGGACACGCCGTGGGAGCCGGGCTGGCATTGCCATGGCAATGGAGATAACAACGGCAGCTGCCAGGCGGAGAGCAGGAAGGGCAGGGATCTCCAGCAATGCCGCGGCCACATTCGCCCGTGCCAGGGCAACACTGGGATCCCAGCCCAGTGCCCGTCCTGTGACATCCCCTGTCTGAGCTCTGTGATGGCCTGGACAGCAGTGAGCACGTCTTTGCTGTGGTGAGGCCCTTGACACTCTTCACACCTGCGGCAGAGCCAGAGGTTGCACTGCGAAATACATAAAAATATAGAGTCAAACCCTCCAATCTGTGCACTGCCAGGTTATAATTAATTCCCATTTGCACTTCCGACCAATTTCCCTCACAGGGCTTCTGACCCAGACCAATTGTCGTATGAGGTTTCTGTAATTGCTAATCTTATTAAGCACATCGGTGTGAAGTGAGAACACAACAATTAGCAAGGGCAGGAGCCACAGGTGAGCTGCTGCTTGGCAAGTGTTGGTTTCACCTGTGCCAGGGAGGATGTGTGCTGGCTCCATTACTTGCCGTGGCTGTTCCTTGCCTAGTCTGGGAAGGATGGGATCCTGAAGGTGACCAAGGCCACAGCAGTGCCCAAGCCACTGAGCACCAGGAGCTCTACAGTCCTGCTGGCAGCCTCTGCACCCTCTGCCGGCGTGGGGGCTCACCTAGCCCAGCCCCACATCATCATGCTGCTGCAAGGACGCTGGCAAGGAATCCTTAAGCAGTCCCAGACCCTCTGAGCGGGCTCAGACAAGTAAGGTATAAACTCGCAGGAGATCCTGCTCCGAGCTGCCGGTTGGGAACTGACGCGCTTTTTTGCGGACAATCTGTTCCTTCCCACTGCCGCTGGCTACCTGCCCACCCCAGCTCCCGGCAGAGGCGTCGGGTGGCGAGGGCGGGTCTGGCCACCGGGGCAATTCCATGGAAGCCCCGAAGTGCCACAGGGACAGGCTGGGCTGAACGGGCAGTGCTGGCAGACCCCAGGATCAGCCGTGGCTGCAGAGCAGCAGCTGGGAGCAGAGAGCAGCCATTCACTCTCCCAGCTGTTCCTCCAAAACAGGAGGGTGACCTTCAGCTGGGACAGATGGGGCTCACAGACTTGTCTGCAAGCGGCCAAAAACGCGTCGTGGCTTTATGGGGGGGAGTTTAGGGGTGCCAAACATCCCTGAGGCGCAGGGAGGGGGCTCAGACAGCCCCGAGCTGCACTCCCGGGCGCCAGGAGAGCATCGCAGCGCAGGCTGCCCCGCCGATGGCACACGGCAGGGGGTGGCAGGGTCCCCACCCTCGCCGCAGCTGCGGAGTCCGTGGGGTGGTGTTGCACGGGCGCCTACCAAAACCTCTCGCTTCGCCACCCCCAGCCGTCTGTCGCTGCTGACACTTACCGACAGGAATAAACTCCAACACCTACCATATGCTTTGCTACTTCTGCTGCCCGCGCTCAGTTGTTACTATCTATTTTCAAAGCTGGGGCAGCCTCTGCGTGGGGCGGCTGTTGGGCCAGGCCCCAGCACTGGGGAGACGAGCTACGATGGGGTGCTGGTGTTTCTGGCACAGATGAGTGCAGGATATCTCTCTCTGGTGGTCTCAGCCCTGCTCTGTGAGCAATTCTCTCTCCCTAGCACTCCCCACGTGGGCATCAGCTCTGGTGCTCAGCTGGGCCAGCTGCTGTGGCCGTGGCTTGGGGGCTGGTGGAGCCGGCTGGTCTTGCCCTGCCCAAGGGGCTCAGCATGCTGCTGCTGTGACCCTTCCACAGCAGCACCCAGCCCTGCTGTGCTGTGTCCAGGCACTGCTCACTGTCTCACCAGCCACTGTCACGGCTCAGCGGGCACTGACAATGCTCCTGCTTGGGCGGTGCCCCGAGCCTGTGTCCTGGGCTCCATCCAGCCCACTCTGGCCAGGAGCAGGACACCAATGGCCTGACGGTTCCCTGGGTTGTTCCCTGGCACAGGAACATGAGCCATCAGGATGGCTCCAGGTTCCGGGCGGGGGAGCCGCATGCTTAATTAGGACTGTCCCCAAGGAACACCACGGGGGAGGGTGCAGTGAGGGTCAGCGTGTCCCCCCGGCCGTGGGGACTAGAGGATCCTGTGCAGGGATCTCCCCTGGCAGATTTAATCTCAGTGTAGAGGCACCGTGAGCAGTGTCTCTTCCTCATTCTGAGCTGCTCCGCGTGTTTACGACTCTCACAGCCAGGAAAATTCATCTTGTTTCAGGAGTGGATGCATCTCAGCTCATCCTCCAGGTGCCAGAGCTGGTGACGCTGTAAAAGACAGAAGATCCTTAGAGCGGAGCTCTGCTGGGCTCAGGCTGCGCCTGTCCTGCCTCCTCGCACTGTCACCACTCCCCGGGGCCACGCAAGAGACAGGCTGTGCGTGAGCAGAGCCCAGCGCCGGCTGCTGGCTTCCCCGGGGCATCCCGCGTCCCGCCCCGAGTTTTAATTGCACCATGCCGCTTTGATTCCTGGTTTTAATTGCAGCCTAACGAGGCCCGGGCACAGGAGAGGAAAACATCAAGCTTAAAGGGAAACAAATCGGGAGAGAAAAGAACATTTACTGGTGACTAATAGGTCCATGGCTAGGCGTGTGTGTTTGCCTGCCACAATGCGGGACGTTGCCAAGGAGGAGAGGGGATTTCTTCCTACTTGGCAAGCCGAGCCGCACAGTGCAGTGCAAGGAGAGAGGATTTTTCCTGGGCCCATGCCGTTTCTGTGTTATTTTTAACGCCCGTTGCACAAAAGCTGAAATCCATCCTGAGCTCCGGGTAAACAGAGATGATTTTGCCTGCTTTCACAGGCAGGGTCGAGGCTAAATAATCCGATGGTGATGGATGGGCACGTTCACACACTGCACTGGTCGCACCAGAGGAGACTGAGACTGATTTGGTGAGAGGAAAGGATGAGAGTTTCTGGTGCTGGCACCCAGAGCCCCGGAGCAGCCACCACCCTCACTGAGTGCCACCACGCCGGGTGAGGATGAGGCAGGGCAGAGAGACTGTGGTGCTGGAAGTCCCTGAACATAAGCCAAATTCCCTGGGAGGGCTGCAGGACTCTGCCGTGTCTCCCTGGGCTTTCCTTGTGCACAGAGCCCGGCAGTGTGGCACCGACCCAGTGTCCCCAACAGCTGCCTGGGGGTGGCCAGGGTCCCTTCGTGGGCTGAGGCCAGGGAAGCTTTGCCTTCGTGGTGGGGGATGCCAGGGACAATGCCACAGACAAGCTGGATGGGGCAGGGGAGTGAGGGGGGGGATGGGGACAGGGATGAGGACATGTCAGCATAGCTCCGTGGTGTTCCTGGTGCCCACCCTGCTCAGCACCATCCTGCTCCTCTCCCTTGGCTTCTAGAGTGGCCCCACAGACACTTGTGTGGCTCCAGCATGGCTGTCTGGGCTGTTCCCCCACACCAGCGAGAGCTGGGATCTCGTTAGTGAGCTCTTGGACTCCAAGCATCTTGGAAAACAGCACTTGCTAATAAGAGAAAAAGAATGACAGCAAATAAGCCCAGCCATGGGAACATGGCCTTTTCATCCAGCATTTTTTATTCCCCCACACTCTCCCCCCTTCTCTTCTTCGCCAGTGGATTGAAGCCACTGTAATAAAATTATTAAATATTTAAAAAAAAAAAAAGTAGCCCCCACCTCGATGCGGCAACCATGGAAACTGGATCAAGGGGACACCTGTACATTTCCATTCTGGGCTCCTGCTTGCTGAATATACAGAGGAGCACTAATTAAAACCCCAGTGAGAATGGCAGGCAGAGGGAAGGAGCTGGCCCTGGGAGGGGGCTGTGTGGCTGGGAGGTTCTGCTGGTGCAGGGATGGGCCCTGCTAGGAGTCCAGTGAGCCTTAAAAACCACCTGATGTTTCCAGCTCCCTCCAGGTCCTGGATGTGGAGCAGGTTCTTGCTGGACCCCAAACACTGTCCTAACAAGGTGATCCCAGCCCTGATGCACCCCTGAGTACCAAGGGGCCCTGGGGACCCCATCTCAGCCCCGAGGATGATGCTCAACAGGGCAAGGCAGAGCTGGACCTTGATAATTTCATGCTTTTAACCATTTCAATGGAAGGAAGCTCCCTGATCTGGCACGTGAACACCCAGGAGGAAAAGGCTGTGTTTAACCTGCAGGTTTATTTTTACTGACAGCAAATGGCAGCGCCTGGAATATTCCCCTCTTTGGAGTTAATTTTTACTGAAGCTCAGTTTTAGTCATTGTTGTCTAAATCTGACTCCTCCACATTTATCCCACGAAAAGCTCCTGCAGCTCAGCCCTCAGGATTTCAGTGCCCCCAGGGCTGGTGCCCGATGCCAGCTCCTGCCAGCCCACAGGACTGATGGATGGGGAAAGCTTTTCCTTTCATCAGAGCAGACGTCAGGCCGTCCTCTTCCTGCCAGAGGTGAGCAGAGCGCTGAAACCCTCTGATTGCCGATGGACAGCCTCAAATCACTCCCCAAGTGTCCTTCCCAGCTGGAGCCCAAAGCGGGGCTGGCTCCCGCTGCGTGGCCATCAGTCTCAGGGGCTCACGCTGCACGATGGCTGGGGCTGGAGCGGGGGCTCTCTGGTCATTCTGCCGGGCTATTTTCCCAGCAGGCTCCTCATTTTCTCTGTTTGAGCTGTGGAGCAGGTGACGATCCTCCTCCTCGGCCCCTCTCCCCCTGTCAGGACACCCTGGTCTGGCACAGGAACAGCCCGAGCAGGGCGTCTGTGCTGCCCCAGCTCCAGAGCTGGGCTCTGGCTCCACAGACACGGCCGAGGCACCGCGCCAGCCGCACCAGCAGCTCCCAGCAAACCATCGACCCATGAAGCTCTGGTGAAGGGACTCGACTTGGGCAGAGAGCGCAGACACACAGCTCAACTTTGGGGAGAAGAAAATTCCTCGTTTCCATGGGAACCGGAGAAGGAAAGTTTCTGGGACTGCGGTTGGGATTCTGCCAGCCAGGCAAGGCAGCGAGACCCCGAGCCAGCCATCTCCTCCCTCTGCTCCCGGGGAGAGGCTGGCATCCAGCTTCCAGACCCACTGCCTGTGCCCCCATAGGTACTCCCCGAGATGAGGGGTGAGCCGGGACTTCTCGCCCTCCCCTTCGGAGCTGTGTCAGATGTGATCTGACATTTAGCTCTCAGCTCAGCGAGAAGATGCAGCGATAGCTCTAATCTGCTTTTCTCCTCCTCATGCTCTCCCTGGAGGCAAAAGCTGCTGCTGGGAGAGCAGAGGGGCTCTGGCAGCTCAGCACAACTGCACCGCAGCGCTGTGCTGCGGGTCGGAAGGGTCCCAAGAATCCGGAGACATCCCAGCAGCACCACCCCCTCCTCATCCATGCCCTCCCATCAGGCAGCGAATGCCAGGGGCTTGAGCTCCTTGGAGATGTCTCAAAGGCTGCCAGGACAGAGGCACAGCAGCACCCTGGGCATGGCGAACAGCCCCCAAGTCCAGGTGGCAGTGGCCCCTGCCACACCACTGCACCCATCACCCGTCTGCAGCCGGGTGTCAGAGCCACCCTGGCCTGTGTCCCTCTCTTTCCTGGTGTCTCAGCTCCAATTAGCGAGGCCTCTGTTAATTTTTTCCACTTAGCAGCTCACGTCAGTGTCAAGCCGGCAGCATGAGCAGCAGGAAGGAGCCGGGGCTGAGGGAAGACAGGGTGTTGGGATCAACCCAGTAATGAGGCACACAGGGGGCTGAGCCTGGCTCCACAGCTGGCCCGGGATGGGAAGGAGTCCCTGAAGAGCACACACATCTCAGCATCCCTCCCTGGGCTGTCGGGTCCCATGGTCCAAGCCACAGACCAGGTTTGGCAAGGATTTGAGCCATCTTTGCAGGCTTCTGCAGCTGCAGGCAGAGGCTGATACCCAAAACCCCCACAGCAAAGGCCAACCTCACCACTTGGCCTCTGCCCGGGGCAGCACCATCCTCCCCCTGCTGCAGGTCTCGTGGGGTGCAGCCAGCACAACCTAGACCACTCAGACACTCCCCTGGCAATTGGGGATTGCCTGGAACAGGGGGTTAATGATGGAGCTGACCTTTCCACCTTTCAGCTTCACCTGCAACTCCCTTTTCCCTGCCATTATCTGCATGGATGCCTGTGGATTTCATTTCCATATTCATGGTGTTTTAATGACCCTGTAATATCTTAATGTTCTGCAATTAAATGTGGATTTTTTTTTTCCTGCTGCAGATTAGCATCTGCAAAGGATCATTTGTGGCATTTGAGCGGAGGAAGGGAAGCCTGTTCAGGGGGGAGACAGGGTTAATTAAACTTCAGAGCACAGCAGGCTCCACCGCCAAATATCCTTCTTCCAGTGGGACAAGTGAGGGTGAGCAGGGAGCAGCTCTGGGTTGCTTTACAGTCAGATGGCTGGGCCGGCCCTGAGGCAGCTCCTGTGGGTGTTGGAGCGGCTTTAAGCCATGCAAGCACACACAAGGCACATGCACAGGGCTCCAAATCTCCATCGAGATCCCTGCCATGGGCTGCAAACCAGGACTGAACCGCGCTGATGCCACCCCAGTGCGGGCAGGGGCAGCCAGGCTGTCATCAGAGTCCTGGTGAGGCCATTAGAGCTCCTATCGCTCCATCTCCATCCCCGAGGCTAATGGACATCTCTGCTGCTGCACCACCCCCTCTCTGGGATGGTAATTGGGTTTCAGCCCTGTGAGATGGATGGGGCTGGGCTGAGAGTGGAGCAGGGAAGAACAGGAGGAGGCAGAGGCAGCTCTGAGTAGGAGAGAACCCCTTTGTCCTCCATCCACCTCCTGCCCCTCTGCTATATCATGTCCAAGCCATCTCGACTGGCCTTGCAGGACGGCTGGGGACAGCCAAGTCCCAGCAGCTTGAAGGAGCAGAGCTAGAATGGTGTCCAGGGGGTCTCAGCTCCTCCCTGATGGGACATGGTGACCACGAGCACCCCCAGAACGCTCCATGCCTCCCACACAATCTCCCCCTCCTTCTCCCCAGGTCCTTTTGAAGCTGCAGCTGTGAACAAGATGTTGTGAGTGTGAGGCCCAGGAGTGGTGTGTTTGGCACATTGAATAAAGATGGGGACGAGAAATGCCTTCTCCTGTGGCTGTTTGATGCAAAGGACAGCACTGAATTAATTAGGAATGCTGCCAGGCACCACCACAGCTTCTGTCAGCGTCCAGGCAGGCAGAGTAACTCAGGCTGGTGCCCCATGAAGGTGCCACCCTGTGCAGTGGCACATGCAGGCACATGGTCACACGACAAAGCACCTCTGTGTGCACAGGGCTGGAAAGGAGGGCATAGTCCCCATTCCAGGGGTTGGAAAGGAGGGCATCGTCCCCGTTCCAGGGGTTGGAAAGGAGGGCATCATCCCCGTTCCAGGTGCCATCCAAGCCCACACACCCCTCCAAATCCTGCTGCCACAAGGCTGCAGCTGTGGTGGACATGGTACCTGCACAATCCCACCCTTATTCACCCCATAATGCTCCCAATCCTCTTGGGTGATCCAGGGGAAGAGGGGGACTGGATGCAAGCTCCATGTCAGGACACAGGGGTGCAGGATGGGGGGCCTGGCTGCAGGGAGGGGTGTGGGATGGCCAGGCTGCTCCTCCTGGTCCTGCCGCTGCCTCCTGCTGCTCCAGAAGGATGCAGCATTTTATCATCATCCTGTAAGGCTGACAGGCACCAGAATTAATGAGTTCCTCATCAGTGCTCCCTCATTTAGCTCCCTCCCTCTGGGTTGCACACCCACAGCCCCCAGACAGCATGGAGGGAATGGGAGGGGGTTTGTTTGCAGGGGTGAATGTGCAGGACATGTGCACAGGTAAACAAACACAGCCCTTGGCCAAGGGCTGGTGGGGACAGGCCCAAGGCTGGAGGGGGTCAAGCTGCCCAGCCAGGTAGAAGAGGGATTCCTGAGATGCCCTGAGCCATGGGGACATGGAGACCCTGCCCTGGCAGAGGGGCACACGGGGACCCAAGTTCAGGCATGGCTGGCCTCCACACCAGCTTGACCCCTCATCAAGCATCTGCTGTTAATTACTGACACCAGCAAGAAACACTTGCCCTCAGCACATATTTCAGATGCAGGAGCTTCAGTGACTGCAGGACTGACCCCACAGAAGGCAAGAGCTGAGGGGAAGCAGCAGATCAGGGGGACACTGCACCATAGGCCAGTGAGCAGTGGTTGTGTCCCTCAGCAGCAGAGGCTTTGTGTGGCTTTGCTGTCCCCTGGGCTGTCCCTCTGGCTGTCACCACACAGCAGAGCATGAGAGGAAAAAGACACTCCTATCCTCTCAGTGCTGGCCTTTTTGGAACGCTGACATCCTGAAAGGATTGGCCATCCCAGGGGTGGTTTATTTGGCAGCTGTGAGGCGCAAATGCTGTGAAAACTGCAAACTCTCGGCGTGCCTGCTTGAACTGCTGTCAAACCACATCTTCCTGCCTGTGCCCTGCAGTGCCAGCTGGGATTTCAGCACATGGGATGGCAGCCTGGGCATTATCTGACCTGCAGGACTCATCCTGAGTGTGCAAGCCCAAGCCTGCACTGAATTTACATCTGTAGATATCGCACCCATTTTTGTGAGCCCTGCAGAGACCAGAATATGATAAGTGTTTTGACTGTAAATAAATTACATTTGTGGGTTGTGATGAAGTGGAAGGAGGAAGGGAGGGAGGCAGGCTGGGAGGAGAACAGGACAAGAAGGCAACTATACAGCCATGATGCTCACCTTGACTCAGCCATCCTATCACCTGTCCTCTCTGCCTCAGAAAACCTGGAAGGGGCCCCTGGAAGCTGTGTTGGGCACCTGATAGCCACGGCACACTTCAGAAGTATGAGCACACATCTGAAAGCCTACACGGGTGCGGTGTTTGGAGTAGCAGAGCTCCATCTAGCATTGGTGAGAACTGATGCTTCTCTAAAGCCTAATTCACAGCTGCTTTGTTAAGCCTTGGAGCTGTTCTATCAGCAGCCTCAAACCACCGGAAACCCAGAGTTTTTTTTAGTCCGAGCTTGTCTGTGCTCTCCTCGGCATCGAGCCCACCCTGCACCCACGGCAGGACACAGCCCCACACAAACCTCTCCTTTCCCAGGCAGAGTCAGTCCTTTAGCAATACTGACACCTTTTTTCCCCCATCAACACTGCTTCTTTCACCCATGTAAACCCTTTTTTTTTTTTTTTTTTGTCTACAATTCATTGTGGCTAAACACTCTGTGGACGAGCTGCATCAAAAAGAATTTGCCCTCTGTCTCAGGTCTGCAAAGCTTTTCCAAAAAGCAGAATTGCTTACCAGGTGGGGCACAGGTGGAAGAGAGAAAAAGAGGGCACGATGTCAGGCCACCCTGGTTTTGCAGGCAGAACAACCTTGGATTCAGCCAAAGCCACTTCACCCATCTGGAATTTGTTGTCTCTGTCCACAGAGCAGCAATTGTACAAGAGCTGCTGTCAGAGTGTCCTGACAATCACTTGAAAACCTGGAGAGTCTGAACCACTCCACTGCCCTTCAGGCTTTTAAAAATGTCTTTGAAAAACTCAGAATACTGAATGTCAGGCACTAAAATCTCTGAGTTAGGATGATGGCTTTGGCCACAGGCGATGTGCTGCCTTCAGAGCCTGGCGAGGCTGCAGGATATGTTGTCTGGTCATTCTGAGGAAAGAAATCAATGTCCCAGGCAATGGAGGTATCTCCTGAAAGGTTTCACTGCTCCCTCAGGGAAGCGCAGCTGCTCGAAGAGACTCAGCCTGCAATTGTCAGTGCAAGCACTAAATGGAAAAGCAGAAGTTGGCTGGAGCACTGCTCCAGGACAGACCCTCAATAATGAGTGAAGCTCTCCCCAGACCTTAACCAAAACCCCAGACCTTGAGCCAAACCTCAAATCCCTGACTTCTCTGCTTTTTGTGACGACAGAACACCCAGATGCACTGCTGGGAGCGAGGCAGAAAGTAGCAGTTTTTGTAGAGGTTTTTCTGAAGCTGGAGATGAGATTACTCTTTTTATTGAACAAACAGCATCTGCAAACTGTTAGTCCTTTGAGAAGAGCCAGACAGCTCCTAGCGAGGGAACAAAGAGCTGGTGAAGTGCTCTGGTTCTCAGCTCGAGGGCCACCACCACTTCAGAAGCACTTGATAACACTTTGCTTCCTGAGCTCAGAAGCGTGAGCAAAACCCAGCATGGAGCCAACTGCCAGGGTGGAGAGGCTGCTCCTAGAGACTGAGCACGAGGCCTCTGGGCATAGCCAGAGGCAGATCCGGGCACAGGCGCTGGCGTGAGCTGGATGATGACCCACATGATGACCCACGGGATCTATCAGTGAGATCTGGTGGCAAATGTCCCTGTGCACTGTATCACTGCACACCCCGAGGGAAGGGCTGCTTCGCTGGCTCAGCCATGAGTCCTTGAGGGATCAGGGGGTCCCCGAGGGGCTGTGGGGATGGGGGGGAGCCTGGCAGGGCCATTCACCGCAGGAATCCCCGGATATGGGTTCCTTCCTTATGCTGGAGGATTGTTCTCCGAAAGCATGTGGTCATCAGCAGTTAAACAGAGCTGCAAAATCCCATCAGGCATCTTCTACAAGTGCATCTCTAGGGTTCTTGAAGCACGGTCACAGCAAGGATCGATGAGATAATGTCTACACCCCAGTCCTTGTGAGGCACAGACCCTTCTCTCTGGGCTCCAATCCTTATCTCCCTCTTCTGTGAACTTTAAATGACACGCAGTGACTTTTTATCAAGGGAGACATCAGTGAGGATCCCTGAAAGTGTTTCCTGGAGGCTCAAGCTTCGTGATATATGTAGAACGCTGGGGTTGTCAGCATGGTTTTTCCTCCGACCTGTGTGGCCTCCGGTGTGTCCCTGTGACCTGGAGGAGCTGGGGACCGTCCCTGGGCCTTCCCAGCGCCTGCCTCGGCACAGGGGAACAGGACCGGCCCCCGGCTCTCGGGGGATTAATTTCCTCGCGGCGCTGGAGCCGCGCGGCCTCACAGTGGCAGTCCCGGGGTAGCTCCGGTAGCGACCAAAAACGGTCCGGCCGGTCCTCAGGGAGAGTTGCTGCGAGCACCGGTAACCTCCACTGCCCTCCCTCCGTGCCGCTCCCCAGGGACATCCCCGGGCTGTACCGGCGGAGCGGGACAAGAGCCCTTCCCAGACCCCGAACCGGAACCGGCACCAGCCCGACCCCGACTCCAGGACCCGAACCGGAGCCCCTCAGACGGCCCCGGCCNCCCCGAGGCCTGACCCGCGGCAGAGGGGCCCGGAGAAGGGCGGGAAGGGGCTGGGGGCTACGGGACCGCGGAGGAAGAGGGCGGGCGGGAAGGCCCGGCGGAAGAGCGGGCTGGGAGCCCCGGGGTATGGCCCAGCAGAACCCGACAGCGGTGTGGGGTCGCTGGAGCCTGGTCAGGGGTGTCGAGCCGTTGCAAGGGGCTTGCAGAGGCTCTCAGATGAGAGGCGGCCTGAGCACACCTGAGAGGCGGGAGAGCACGGAGGTCAGGATCAGAGGAATGGCAGAGGGCTGGGGAATGGGTCGGCAGTGGTTGGTTTGGGTGGCCAGGATGGTTCTCACCACCTTGTCTAGGGGCCAGAAGGCAAGGGGGACCAGGTGGGGGCTCTCCACTGCCTCCCCAGTTGCCATGTTGTGTTTGCCTTGGTGTCTTGTGCTGAAGCCTTTCTGCCATTGCTCCATCACACTTTGAGCTGGTGATGCCATTGCCCATCGAGTCTTGTCCCTCAAATATCCTTGACCTGATGTGATGGTTGTTGTGACACATGCACACTTCATTTCTATTGCGTGACCCTCATGGTGACCACAACATGGAACAAGGGTGCTGGGAAGACTTCAAGGTACTCTGTGGCAGGATCTTGGATCCCCTTTGACTGTGACAGGATCTTGTCCGAAGGCAGGGCTTCTCTTCCAGGGTATTTGAGTGTTCTGCATGAGGGAGGTGCTGCCTGGCCTATTTGCCCATCCACCATGCTTTGGCCTTTGGTGGAGCACCAAGGCTGTTGCATTCACTTGAGCCAAAGTGTTGCTTGGGCACATTGTTGGGCCAGAGTCCTGCCTTGGCACCGTGCACAGCTGTGGCTCAGAAAAGTCTGTCCAGGGGACATCTAGGAACTGTCATTGTCTCTTGGATGAGGTTTGGCTGTGGAGCATCTCTGCTGTGACACTGCACAGATGTGATGGGGCCCTGATCTTTCTGAGAAGTGCAGAAGGTGGTCCATGTGTTGTGTCATCTGTTCATTCTTCTGTTCTTTCAGAGACATAACTTGCAGGACAAATTTATTTCCATCCATGCTGCTTCCCTCTGGCTACAGCTGGGTTTGGAAAATGGCCCCATGGCCAAGGAGTGTGAACAAGGCAGAGGAAGCAGGAATCCTTCTCGCTGAATCTAAAATATGTGTTAGACTGGCTCAGGAAACTACATTAAGTATTGAAGGATAACACTGGAAAGGGAAATTTCTTTTTTTTCCTTTTTTGCAAGAGTGGTTTCAGTCTGGAAGGTTTTCTCAGGGTAGACACAATTGGCCTCATACTGGAAAAAGGCTTTGTCAGGACAGAAAACTCAGACTCTGCCTCTGCCCGTGTTTCCTAAATGATGGCTGAGCTTCATTCCATGGGCTCAAAACCTTAAGTCCACACCTAGGAGGGAGTACAGGAGTCACCCGGAAACACAAACATGAGAGTGAGTAGTTGGCCAACCTCAGTGTAACTTTTGAGAGGAAAGTTACTCTTTTGCCTGAGCAGCAGAAGCTGGCAGGGGGAAAGCAGTGCTGGGGACAGTAAAGTGAGATTAAAGTAATTTAATCTCCCTTTTTGCTCCCCCAGATTAAATGCCCCATGGGCATAGGAGCCAGTTTCCAGCATTACTGGAACTGTGAGAATAACTGAAGTTCCCTGCTGCAACTTTTGATGGTGTGGAATCCCTCACCAGCAGCAAGAGCAGTGACACCCTGGCCCAGAACCGTTCTCTGTGTTTCTGGTGCATGCCATGCTCTTGCATTTCTGCCTCCTGTGTGATGTTTGGATTTGAAGTGTCAGGCTGCACCTACCTCACCTTCAGAGCAAGTAACTCCACATCCCATGGCATTGGTAATCAGGGTAATCAAGAATATTCTGTCATCAGCTGCATTTTTAAGCCAGGCCTGCCTTTTTCTTCTAGTTCTTTGACTCTTGTTTCTGTGGTCTTTTGGATTTGTGAGTAACCTGAGGGATTGTTCCATTCCATACACGTTAAATTTGGGCATGGAATGTGCCTTTTGCTTTGTCTGTCACTTTTTTTTTGTTTCCTCAGCCCCAGCAGTGCTGGATATTCCATGGTGACTCCAGCATTCCCACTTGCTCTGGTGTTCCATTACTGCTTGGAGAACTAAACTTTTGATTAGTTATGAAATTGTCACGCTGTTGTAGTGGCCAATCCTCCTACTTTCAGCACCTTGTTATTAATAGGAGATCTCATTGTTCCTGAAGTATTCTTGACACCTTTTCAAGCCAGCTCATCCGTGCCAACAGCTTCGGTTTTGTTTTCAGAGGCCTTATTGATCTGCAGGCAAGGAGGTGCCATTGATCTATAGATCATTGCCTGAGCAAAGTGAGTTCTGCAGATTGTCCAAGACCTGGAGGGAGTAAGGGTAGACCACACCCTTTCCATGAAGCCAGGCTTGTTTGCTTGGAAGGATTTATCCAAGAGGGTTTTGTGCTTGGTCACATTCCAGCAAAGCCCAACAAAGGCACATTGACACTTCCCCAACTTACAGAGCCATTTCCTGGTATGACCATCCTCAAAATGGAGTCATTCCCCTTCTCTTTTCATCATCCCATAACTTCTCCCTTCTCTTTACGTGTGTATGGTTGCAGGGCTCTGTCTGGAGCCAGGTTAGTCTCTGTGGGGGTTAACTTGGGGGATGGTGGACTGGAGGCATCTCCTTTGTTATTACAGAATTTCCAGTCTGTATATTGATAGCTGAAGGCACTTACCCAGAACTCACACCTTGTGGTGGCTTTTTTTGGTGAATGCTTTGTTGTTAGAAGATAGATTTTAACATGAAGCTATACTGTGATTTCTTAAATAAATTGTAAGAGGCTCCTATAGAAGGTGTAAATGTCCTGGCTCCAACTGAGTCAGTGAGGAGTGATGGTGCACAGCTCAGATTGTTGATGGCTGAGTATCCTACAGAGATGTCAGTGGGGACTGGGGGATTGACTTTGGGATTTTTTTTCTGCAATCGGAAGCACTCAGTCACCCAGAAGCTTTGGTTGTTTACCTGTTTGCTCCCTGCCTAGGCTGAACTTGATGAACAGTACTTCCATGCACAGCAGCCTGAGGAGCAGCAGATGTTCTGTCTGTGTGGGTTGTTTTCCCCAGCCCATGCTGCTGCCTGAACTTGTGACCGAGCACAAATGCCACCCTGCAGGTGCCTGCTCTCGAGCTCTGCCTGGCTCAGCCTCTCCCACCTTGCTGTTCCACTCGTGGTCCTACCAGATTCCTTCTCTGCCTGCTCAGCCGTGTCTTTGCTCATGCCCCTGAGCTCCTGGCTGCAGTGAGGCATCAGGGAGAAGCCAAGGTGTTGTGGCTGGTTGCTTTCTGAAGGGTCAGTCCCTAAAAATGCTGTGCTCAGACACAATGTACGTTTAGAATAACAGCTGAGGATCCAGGTCCTTCTTTTAAGTGAAGATGTAAATCATGAAGGTCTGAGGTCTCAGACTGGTCGGGGATAAGTAGTGAATGGAGTGCTGGAGGTAAAATAGATGTAATGGGAACACATGGACTGAGGGGAAGTTGAGGGGGCCAGGAAGAACTGTTCAGTACCCCCCGTAAGCTGTTTTGAACAATTCCTAACACTTCCCTGTGGGGGTTTGGGTAACTTTTGCTTTGAACTTAAATGAATTGCATTTGCTGGTGGGGTGAAGTGGGTGGAAGGGTGTTGCGTTTTTAAGGAGAGCTGTCTCAGCCATGTTTTTCTCTTTTCATGAAGGCCTCTGTTGGTCGGCAGAGCCCGAGGGTGGTCGCATACCCAGCCCGTGGCCTATGTCCTGGAGAGCCCGCCCTTCAGAGCGCAGCAGGTACCTCAGGGCTCACATCCCTCTGTCTGTTGGTCTGTTTTCCAAAGGAAACAAAGTTACTGTGATCACTTCCCTTCTCCTTGCAACATCTGTCCAGCCTGTTGTTTGATTCCCATGCTGTTTGACAGGGGCAGAAAGGCTTAAAGATGCTGAAGCTCCTACAGGTGTCCATTTGCCCATTCTTGAGTAAGGGGTGATTACCCTAAAAATGCTCCCAGATGAAGGAAAGGCTGCAGTGTGTGCACATGTTGTGAATCCAGTGAGGAGCAAGATACAAATACTCAGAAAACCTTTAGATTCAGCTTCCAGTCAGTTGTGGGACTAAAATGTGCATAGAACCAGGCTTTGTGCTGATGCAGTAGCTGCTGCCAGTTGTGATCTTTGTTCCCCTCTGTTCTGCCTAATCTCTTCCTCTGGCTTATCATGTCTGCACACACACAAGAAGGGATCATCTCTGGCTTTGTTGCATCTCAAGATTTGGTCCAAGGTGGTGCTAGTGTCCAACTTCTTTTGATCCCTGTAGTGGTGTCAATGGGCTCAGCTGATCATCGACTGAACCTGGCAGAGATCCTTTCCCAGAACTACGGTGTGAGGGAAGAAAGGGAGGAAGATGATACTCAGGAGAAGCAGAAATCTTTAGAAGAGCTGGAAAAGAGTTTCAGTGCCTCTCAGGTAAAGGCAGCAGGGGAGGGGAAAGGAAATTACCTGGAGGATTTGCTTGTTTGTTGTGTGAATCCCTGACTTCAGCTGTGGGTGGTCCCACAGAGACCTCAGTGGAACACAAACTGTTCTTGGTGACAGGGAGTGTCTCTTCAGGCCAGGTACAAGACTGGTACAGGGATTTGCTCCTCCTCTTCCGCTGCTTAAATACAGTTGTGCTGTCTGGCATCATTCACCTGTTTGAAATCTGTGTATTTTAAAAATGCCCTAGACTATATTGCTTTGGGGTGAAAGTTCCTGGCTTTTCCATACCTTTGAGAGGGAACAGGTTACAGTGGGTCTCAAACAGTGTCACCTGAGGCTGCTCAGAGCCCCCAGAGGAGCAGAGTTGCCCTGACTGCCTCTGGCTGTCCGTGTTCTAGCTGGTGTGGTGCTCTTGTGGTTGTTCTCTTCCTGATACAGTTTTGTCCTCCTCTTGCTCAGAGCAGTGAAATGCCATTTGAGGAGCTGCTCGCACTGTATGGCTATGAGGCATCTGATCCCATCTCGGAGCAGGACAGCGAGAGCAATGACATCACCCCCAATCTCCCTGATATGACTCTGGATAAGGTGAGAGCAGCTCTCTGCCTGGGTGTCTGCACAGGTTGTTGAGGTTCCCCCCCATTTCAGAGGGGTTGGAAGGGCCTGTCTAGTTCTGGTGTCCTAGTGAGGAGCATGAGGTGCAGAAACGTGAGTGTGAAGTATTTAGAGAAGAAGGGAGAAAGGATACCTGTTTCAAAATGTAAAAACTCTGTATGGAACTTTGGTTACAAGTATCTGCACATGGATGTGGGTGTGTGAAAAGCCAGGGAAACTTTGTATCTTCCCAGGTGAAGCCATGGCTGCTCCTGTTCTAGCTAAAGTCTGTAGACAGGGTTTTTTTTGGGGGGGTTGGGTTTTTTTTCCTTTCTCCCTCTTTCATGATCTTTGAGATATTTGCTGTGAGTGGAGCTCTACAGAAAGGGATGCTTGCTCATACTCTCTGGCTTCCATAGGAAGCCACTCATGACACTTGTTAAAGTGCTTCTAGGGAAAATAGTCTGGGTGTTGTGGGAGTGTGAGAGAGAATCTGTCTTTGGACAAGCTGTGGGAGGGTGAGGAGATCTGCGGATGCGGCCACTGTTGGCCAGAAATGCTTTTACTCTAGGCCTCACTCCTCCTCGTGTATTCTTTTTTTAATTTAAAAATATTTTTCACTTTCTTGTTGTTGTTAAAAGGAACAAATAGCGAAGGATTTGCTTTCAGGGGAAGAAGAGGAGGAGACACAGTCTTCAGCTGACGATCTGACTCCATCCGTCACGTCCCACGATGCATCGGACTTATTCCCAAATCAGCCTGGCTGTATGTGTCACTAGTTCCTAAGTAGCTGCTGTTCACTTTTGCATATGATGTGCAGGGGAGGGTGAGAATGATTCTCTTAATTTTGTCAGTCTCCTGACATCATGTTTTCCACTTTTCCTCCTGGGGACTGTCTGCATGGCAGAGGCGTTACCAGGATTTGGTAGGACAGGACAGAGCGTTGATGGGCAGTGGGATGAGGGGAGAGTTGTCTTGAGCTGTAACTCAGAATACTGAGAGAGTGGGAATTGTTTTGCTGCCTGCTGTAGTTGCAATCTGAAAGATCAGTACCTCATCTGACATCTCTCCAAGTGAATAAATTCAGTAGTAGTAGCAGAGTGATGTATTGTGGCAGTTCCTAAATATTGGAATATGTGGGAAGCCAAAGCACGTGACGGGGACTCTGCATGAAGTGATGTTATTCCTCTGCTGTCTTGCAATATTAAGGTGTCTGAGCTCCCCAGGTTGGCCATCCATGTGGCAAGTGTCCAAATTCTTTTACTTAAAGTGAGAAATTAAAATACAGGTAAGTTGTCACTGTAGACTATGCTGAAAGGGACTTTTGGACGGAAAATGAAGGGAAGGAGAGGGAACATAAAGGAATAGAATAAAAAATTCATAACTACAGATCTTTTCCTTTCCCACAAAGCAAACAACTTCCTTGCTGATGAAGACAAAGAACCATGTTCATCTCCATGTGCATCCTCCATGGCTGAGGACTCAGAGGTGGATTCCATCCCATCCAACGAGTGTAAGAAGGTAAATGAAGCAAGTGCATTGGGAAGGGAGGCTCCTGAGTTTGAAAACTGCATGACACCAAAGCACTGTGTTATTTCCCCAGCTGGCTTCTTGATGTCTTGCATTTTGTGGGTGGTAGTGGCAGATGTGGGTTACAAGAGGGGTTTTTAACACAATCTCGAAATTATCTTCTGCTTCAGATAAGAGAAGTCTGTTGTGCCTTGGTAAATTAAATCTGCAGCCTGTAGCCCCATAAAGGTGAAATGCTGTGCAGTATTCCCAACAGGATTTACTCAGGGGGAATCATCTTTCTAAAGAGAGGAGCAGGCTTCCAAATTCATCCTGGCTGTGAAGGTTGCAGGAGAACCTCTGCATTACTTTATTTCCAACCTTAGCTGCTTGTCATAGATCTTTTACATTAAAACTATGTAAATGCTGAAGATCCTTACAGTATCATCTGGTTGGTAGTAAATCTTCTTAGTTACCCTGTAAAATAGTTAGGGTTCACTAGAAATAATAGTGACAGAGGGGGCTACCAGTAAATAAATCAGTAGTGGTGTAGTCCCTAAATCATGAAGTACAGCCTGCGTGGAGCATTTCCCATTTCAGTTTTCTCACCTCTCTGTTGTGGGATTTCAGGAGATCATGGTTGGACCTCAGTACCAGGCCACTGTTCCCATCCTCCGCTTAAATAGGCACAGGCAAAAAGGTAAGGCAGCCTTTTCTTTGTGCAAAGTTTGGGTATAGGGCTGCTGGCAGGGGGATCTGATGGGCTCTGGATCACCAGTACTGCTCTGTATCTCCAGGCTTGGCAACTTTCAGTGCTGACATTCAGATTTATTGGCTGAAATGAGCCTGAGTTAATAGGGCTGGGAGCACAGGTACAGAATTGGTGAAGCTCACTGAGAACTGAGTTGGTGTGATAGGTCTACAGGAGGGAGTCTCAGCTGTAGCCAAAGAGGAGGAACACCCATCTGGGGATGCTCTGATTTATTCTCTCTGACATCTTCCTTAAGTAGTGAGTTAGTGTCATTCAGTGCTCCCTGGAGGTGATCTGATTTTGGGATGTCTGCAGAGTAGGCAGAGGTGCCTTGATTTGCAGATTGTGTCCAATAATGACACAATTGCAGTATGAGTGCCAGCTTGCTGATATTCTGGACAAGAAAACTAAAACGGTCTTTATTTGCCAGGATTAATTAATCAAAACAGCAATCTTTGAGAATATGATAACGAAAACTTTTGTCAGCCAAACTTTCTGAAACAATGGAAGCAAGCTGAGCCTGTGCCAAAGGCCCTAAAAGAGATATAAAGAGCTTATCTGCCTCCAAAATCAGGAGGGAAAATGCCGTGCCTGGAGAGATGTTTGTCATCTCTAGTGCTGAGTTGGAGTACCAAGCAAAGATTTCCTCCCTCCTCTGTCTCCCCCATGCATGTCCGTGCAGACCACTTCTCAAAAAGCAGCAGAATTCTCTGTTTGATTATCTTATTTCAGTGCTTTTTCTGTTAGCCTATGAGAATGAAGATCAGCTGCTTTGGGACCCAAACATCCTCCCTGAGAGGGAGGTGGAAGAGTTCCTGTACCGCGCCGTGAAGCGGCAGTGGGACGAGCTGTCTGCCAGCAGCCTGCCAGAGGGAGAGGTGGTCAAGGACAACGAGCAGGTGAGCTCAGGGCCTCCTGCAGCCCACACACACCCAGGTGGTGCTGGCCCAACAGTGCCACATTCCCTACAAAGGTCAGAATGAGGTCAAACTCCAGTGATCCTCATGGATAAGTGAGGGTGTGTGCCCAGCTGCAGTCTGGGGAGGTTGGTTACCCTCCCATTAGGAAGACTGGAAAAGTCAGCAGATCTACCATTTCAGAGCAGCTGTGTTTACTTCAAGCTAGCCAGGTTAGATTCTGGCGGAACTGCATCTGTTCAGTCCCAGGGTTTGTAATCCAGTGCCTTAAAAAGTGGGGTAATCTCTGCAGGTGGTCAAGCTGGGGTTAACAGCAAGGTGGCTCCTGGGAAATAGAAGTTTTATGAGACAAATGTGAGTCATGAGCGGGCTGGTTTGTGGTGTGTTGCTCAGGTACGTGCTGTGAGTGATTTCCTTCTGTTTCCCAGGCTTTGTATGAGCTGGTGAAATGCAACTTCAATGCAGAAGAGGCACTGAGGAGATTACGGTTCAACGTGAAGGTTATCAGAGGTGAGGACCCCCCTTATTTGGGTTCATCAAGACATATGCAGCTCTTTCTAGATTCTGCACATCTCCTCCAATTCTTTCTTTCTGCTACAGATGAACTTTGTGCCTGGAGCGAGGAAGAATGTAGAAATTTTGAACATGGCTTTAGGGTCCATGGAAAAAACTTCCACCTTATCCAAGCAAACAAGGTAAGGCTGCTCCCCCCAGGTCAGGAGCAGGGGAAGGAGGCAGGTGCTCAGGCACCAGAGGTGTGCTTTGGGCCTCAGCTGACACAGGGAGTTCAGGATGGCCTAGTTCCAATCCCAGGCTTTGTGTTGACTCATGCCAGCAGGTGATGGGCTGTTCACTGCCCTGCTCTGCCTTATTTTCCAGGTGGGAGAAGTCACAAACACCACTGACCTGCATGAGTGATGTCAGTTAATTACTGATTAGCCCTTTCTGGAGTCTCAAAAGTTCTTTCCAAACTCTCAGCCCTTGCAGTACTTCTGTGAATGAGTGAGTTGAGCATGTGGATGTTTCGTAAAGTCCCCTGGGGTCCTCTAGAATGGCAGATGCTGTTGTAGGGAGAGCTGGGCCCCGGGACATGCTGCTGTGCTGGGAGTTGGCAGAACCAGAGAGTCCAGTTCTACCACTGGTTAATTGTAGGCATGTTGATGCTGGCCAGTGACAATGGATGCAGGTTTGCTCTCTCTGCTAAGTGTGCTGCTGCTGGAAATGCAGGAAAGTCCTGCACGAGTGTGTGTGGCCCACATGGGTCTGTGACAACAGCTGTGTGCTGTGGGGAGTTCTTTCTCTGGCCACCTTGGAAACCTCAGTACGTGCTTCTGTTCTGCAGCAATGTGTCCATAGCAATGTAAATCACTGTAATGCACTTTTAATTTTCTGTGCTGGTTAAATGGGAAAATAGCTCCTTGCTCCAGGAGATGCACCTGGATAGGGGTGTGTGTCCTGACTGGGGTGTTTCTTCTCAGGTCCGCACCAGGTCGGTGGGCGAGTGTGTGGAGTATTACTACATGTGGAAAAAATCAGAGCGCTATGACTACTTCACTCAGCAGACTCGTCTAGGAAGGAAGAAGTACGTCCTCCACCCTGGAGCCACGTGCGTGGAATATTCTCACACTAAAATTAGTAATATTAACCTCCCAGTGAAGATTCCTGCTGCAAAGCACCTCCGCTTAACAGACTGCGCTTTCTTCTCCAGAAGGTTTCTTGGGTGGGAGGATGGAGGGATGCACGGGGTGTTCTCAGAGCACAAACACTAAGGTGGTGTGGGGAGGGAAGATAAAAGAACTGCTTGCTTGGATGTGGACTTCCTTGTCCTTTTCTGTGTGTTGGAAGTAGTTTTGTTTCAGACAAACGCATCCACAAAAGACTGGGGACAGGGATTCAGAGCTGACTTCGGTGAAAGAACTCAGTTTGATGAGGTTTTGGAAAGGGAGCTTTTTAAATTCAGAAATGCACTTTATTTCTAGTGGTTTGGAACCTGAATTAATTTCCCTTTGAGGCAAATTCTTCCCTTTGAAATGTATGCTAATTACAGAAGGTACTTTTCAAAATACACCTTTTCAAAAAGGTTGAAACGGAAATCTCTTAATAGGTCAAAATGAAATATTGAAGCTGAATCAATTAAAAACATCAGATGAAGGCTTAGATTTTATTTTTCTAATTCTGATGCAAGACAGAAAAATACCTGAAATCTTAAATCTTCCCAGGGTGGGAAAATGTTCTCATCATTTGCTCTTTGCTGGCACACTAAGGACCCACCACAGCCATTCCATGAAACTGGGTGTTCCCTGGGTGTTTGACCATGTATTTATTCCCCTTTGGAACAGCATGAGGCTCACAGAACTGAGGGCAGTGCTCTCTAGGAAGCTGGAGAGCCCATGTTGGTTTATTGTGGGCTGGTCTCTGCTACACTGTGTTACCTGAGATTACCTCCTCTGGGCAGAGTCTAAACCAAGCTCTGCAAAGCCAGGGAAGGATGGACTTTCATTCTAGTGATGTCTCTACAGTCCCATTGCTTTATTTGTTGATGGGTTTTAATCCCAGCCACCCTTTCTCCTGCCTGCATCTCTCTGCTTAGCAGGTGGTGGCAAGGCTCTCTCTTTCCCCACAGGGATTTCACTGACAATGACCTGGATGGGGTTGAAGTGGAAAACACGAATCGTTCTCGGAGCTCCCCACCAATTCCCTCTGCAGCTGGATGCCTGGATGCTCACTTTGGTCAAGATCAGATAGCAATTGAGAGCACAGGTAATATTTTTTTTGTCTGTCTGCCAGGGAGTTTTATGTCAGCAGAAGAGTCTTGTCAGTCTCTGCATTGACCAGAGATGACTATAAAACAGTTGTTCCTGTGTTGGGCTTGGAGAGGTGGCCTAGATCATTCCCAAAACAAAAGGATTATTCACTGGGCACCTGAGTGAGGTTCTTCCAAAGCACTGACACAGGCAGCTCCTCCAGAGGCTGGGTTAAGGTGCCAGAAGTCAGGTGCAAGCTGCTTTCAACAGAGCTGGCTGTGAGAAGATCTGCAGGGAGCCCAATGTAGGTTCATTCCCTCACTGTCCTACTGCAGATGAAGGCTTTGTGTGGGCAGCTCCCAGGGGTTGTTGGCACGACGGGATAGGATTTAGGGTTTGGCTTATCTTGCAGCGTGTCTGTGAGGTTTCCTTTAATTTCCATAGAAACACTGATGGCCTCCCATCTGCTGTCGGCATGTTGCCTTGCCTTGTACGCGCTGGCGGGGGATCTTGGTTGCTGTAATAAAGAAATACTTGTGCCATCAAACAAATACTGCTGGGATTAGGTGGGACTGACCTGGGTGTTTGGGTGTTGTGGACTCATTGTGGCTTTCTTTCTGCCCACCTGAGCAGAGCCCCTGAGTGTGGAGAGCACAGCCTGCAGCCTGGGCAGCATCAGCGAGTCGGGGCAGGGCTATGAGTGCAGCACCCCCTCGGAGACAAACTGCTCCTTTGACCCCTCAGAGGAGACGTCCTCGGGCGCTGTCCCTGTGCCCTGCCCACGCCACACTGTCACCCCCTCTGAGCCAGAGCTCTTTGCTTTGCCACCCGCGGGACCAGGACTGGCAGAGAAGCAGGAGACATTGCAGAACTCTGGTGAGACAATAACCATGGACTTCACTCTCCCTGCAGACATTAACGAGGGGCTGCCTTTAATTGCTGGCCCTGTGGATTTGGACAGAGACCCTGAGGCAGTGGTGGCCCCTGCGCAAGTGTCCTTATCGGTCACAGATTTCGGTCTCATTGGCATTGGAGATGTAAATACTTTCCTGACTGCTCATCAGGCTTGCCCAGCACCTGTGGCTCGGTCAGAGCCTCTGTCACAGTGAGAGTCTCCAGTCACAAATTTGTCACAGACCCAGCAAGGACTTTGACCTGACTGAGTGAAATTCTGGAACTTCCGCTGTTCTGTAGGGACAGTTTGGAGCTGTTGGTCGGAATCCGTCTTTCCATCCTCCTTGATCCAAGGCTACAGTGAAACCAAACACCTTTCTGCTCCAGTGTATCCTGACACAATCGTGCAAAGTGGTGGCTGGCTTTCCTGAGTGGGGAGGTCCATCACCCCCCTCCTACGTTGACCATGTGTCACCCCAGGTGGTGCCAGTCCGCTCAGAGAGTCCCTGCCTCGGGACGGGGGATGTGTCCCTTGGCCCCAGTGGGACAATCTGAGGGCAGAGGTGCTTTGAGAAGAGGGATGTGTCACCATCATGGTGAGGGTGCAGGCTGGGGGTCTGAGAGCTTGGGAGGGCTGCAGGGCAAACCTGCAGAGGCGGGCACGGCAATGCCAAGGGAGGCTGACGAGTCTTGGCCCTTCTCCCACGGGCAGTGTGTTGCAGTAGGAGCCACTCACCCTGTCCTTCTCCCAGCAGCCACAGGTCATGACAGGCAGGCACACAGCTGCTTCCCCCTTCAGCAGCCACACTCCTGACTCTCCACCAGCTGCAGGTGGGATATGGCCCAGCCCAGCCCTTGGGCAGAATGTCAGGTCTTGGAAAGGGATGCTGTGTGTGCAGCAGCATCGTGTGCACTTGAGTCCTTCTTGCCTTCCTGTGCAGTGCTGGGCCAGGGAGAACTTGTGTGGGGAGTTACAGGAGTTTCTAGACTAAAAGAGTGATGCTGGCCCAGAGCTGTGGTGCTGCTGCTGGCAGGGGATGACCTGATCTTCACTGAGCTGCAATGTGAGAGGGTAAAATGTGAGTGAAAACATCTGTAACATCCCAGTTTATCCCAACACTTTTTCAGCAGAGGGAGGAGGTTGCTTAGCTCCCAGGGTGTGAAGCCTGGGATATGGGTGCTAGCACAGTCCCAGGCAGGGGAGCACAGCATCCCCAGGCATTTCCTGCCCCTTCTGTGTCACTAAACAGGCTATTCTGAGAGGAAAGTGTGTCTTTTCTGCCATGTTCAGGGAGGTGCCAGGTGCTGTGCAGAGCCATGGGAGCCTGGGTGTGCTGGAGTCCAAAGCTGCTTCACTTCCCAGGTGTGCTCTAGGTCTAGGATTGGCCACTGGCTCAATGTGTTCTCATTCCCCTTTTTCCATGTGGAGAATGCTCTCCACTCACCTGCTGGGCAAGGCTCTGGTGCAGACAGTCCTTTCCTCCAGCTGTGTTCTGCAATTGGAAAGGGGCTTGGGTTGAGGGTTTTTGCTTGCTTTGGTAGAGGCCTTGGGGCTGTGATTGTGCACTTGGCTCTGCTGCCAGTGGATTTGGCAGGTACCTAAACCCATGAGCCTGCATCCTCCTTTTACCTGGCCCTGGGAAGTTGTACCCAGCCCTGCAGCTGCATCAAACAGCCCCATCGGATGTCAGGTTTAGACCTTGTCTCATCTCCTAAGCCCCAGATCTGGTTTGTGTGCTTTAGTAGGGGTTTGCTTCGGTCCCCAGCTCTGTGCTGAGAGGTGCTGAGCCCCAGGCATGTGCAGCTGCCTTCACCTGGCACGGCTTTGTCAGCCAGATGTGGTGGGCAGAGGCCTCCCCTCCAGTTGCTCTTGGCTGCTGGGAACAGAAAGCATACACAAGTGCCCGCTCCATAGTGGAACTGCCCAGGCTATGATTCCCCTTTTCTGGGGGTGAGAGGAAGCTCCTTGGCTGAAGGGAGAAGAGGAGGCAGGGTGAGAGCACAGGCAGCCCTCCCAGGGAGGGCCAGGCCTTGGCATCTCCTCCATCTGCTGAGAACATTCTTAGTTTTCCTGAAACCATTTTTTCTTTTGGTTTAGTTCAAGCCCTAGTGAAAGGAGAGGGGAGCTGGCTGAGGCAGAAATCTCTTTATGTCCTTCAGTGTTGTTTACAGATTTGCATGGGGTCTTTCAACATGAGTGTGGCGCTTTTTCCACATAACTTTGAGGGAGAGGGGTGAAAAAGGCTGGGACAGGGAGGGGGAGTTGCTGGGGGAGGAGGTTTGGTTCTGGTTTTTTTTTTTGTTGGAGTTTTCTTTTTTCCTTCTTACAAAGCACATTCACTTTGAGCCACTCCCAATGCTGGACTCTTTTCTCCCTTGCCCCCCAGCCCTACACTGTGAAGTGACACTGCCTTGAAGACCCCTCGCCGTTATTTATTTAATTAAAAACCTAATTTGAAAGTGAGCCAGAAATCTGTCTTCTTTTTGGAGGCCAAGATACAACAGTCCAGTGTATAATGATGGCGAAGCAAGAATAGGGGTCCGTGATCCTTTCCTGCCCTCCACACATGCTCTCCTCCAGGGTGGGCAGGATTCCCTGTGCCAGGGATGCCATCCCAGCTTAGGAGGAGGCTTAGAGTTTTTCCCTTCCAGTGCTGCAGGTGGAGGGAGCTGTTTGTTACTCTTACAGGTGCCCCAAGTCCTCTAAACCTTGGCAGCCTGTGCCAGGTCTGGGGTGTTGAGGGGCAGGGGTGCATCCAAACTTCAACCAGAAAAAACTTCTGGGGGCAAGAGGAGTGTTCCTGCTGCAACTGCATTGTGTTTCCCCACTACACAGTCTCTCTGTTCCATCACAGACTCCTTAAATTCTCTTCTGCTTGTGCCTGGCTCTGGCTGCCTGTCCCGGGGCCCTGAGGGCTCCGGCTGTGCAGCCCCCCAGCTCTGCCCCGCAGAGGTGGGTGCGAGGGTAGGCACTACCTGGGGCTGGAGGGACAGGATTCTGCACCCCCCGGCTCTCGGGGTGGCTCCGGGCCGGGTTCTGCACCCGTCAGGTTCCCGGGGTGGCTCCGGGCCGGGTTCTGCACCCCTCGGGCTCCCGGGGTGGCTCCGGGCCGGGTTCTGCCCCCCCGGCTCTCGGGGTGGCTCCGGGCCGAGTTCTGCACCCGCCGGGTTCCCGGGGTGACTCCGGGCCGGGTTCTGCACCCGCCGGGTTCCCGGGGTGACTCCGGGCCGGGTTCTGCACCCGTCAGGTTCCCGGGGTGGCTCCGGGCCGGGTTCCGCCGCCGCACGGCCCCGCCTGCAGCTGCGGCGTTCGGACGGCAGAGGGCGACACAGCGCCGCTCCCGGGACCCGCCCGCGCCCCCCGGGATCGCGCCCGGAGCCGCCGGACCCACCCCGGGATCGCCGCGTTCCGCCCGCGACACCCCCGGCCGGGCCGGGCTGTGCCTCGGGCCCCCGTGGGGCAAAGTCCTGCGGCGGCCGTGCGGCGCTTCCCCGAGGCTCTGGGCCGTGTCCTCGGAGCCCCACGCTGTCACATCTGTGTCCCCACGGTGGCCTGGCCCGGAGCCCTCCCACACCCAGAACTGCTGGAGACTTGAGGATGACGAGTGGGGGTTTTATCAGCGGTGAGAACAGAGCGTCTTAATCTTCACATCTACTCCATGACATAGCCTAGGCATCCCCGCCGCTCCTCTTCCTCGAGGCCCTCATTTGTTTGGTTGGGGTCTGCAGGCAGCATGT
The DNA here is from genome assembly GCA_013397375.1 of Toxostoma redivivum. Classification (NCBI taxonomy): domain Eukaryota; kingdom Metazoa; phylum Chordata; class Aves; order Passeriformes; family Mimidae; genus Toxostoma; species Toxostoma redivivum. The sequence continues at coordinate 20,371 of VXBI01000301.1, read as the reverse complement.
GTGGGGTAAATCCTGCCCCAGCGGTATGCCAGGGCCCCCATGGCACTGGAGGGCAGAAGGAAGCTGCACCGGGGCACATCAGGACAGGGGAAAGCAGGCCCGTGGTTCTGTCCCCTCTCATGAAACTCCAGGGCAGCCCGAGAGCGGTTCCATCTCTCGGCTTCCCACAAACAGCCTTGACATTCTCCACAGGCTACTCACGCTGCACTTCAATCACCCGCAGTTATCAGCCATGGGTGGTTTCTGTATTATTTGTTTCCTTCCCCAGACATCCGGTATGGAGCAAACAGCCGGGACGCGACTGTCCCTGCTCCCACCAGGGTATTGCTGTGGGACCTGTGCTCCAGCCTTTGCTCCTGTCCCCATTCTGCTTTTCAGCATGTCCCCAAACCCAGCTGGAAGCACCAGGAGCCTGTTCTGCTCCCACGACGTCTAAGGCTCAGGAAATACAGCCCAATGTCTCAGCGGGTAAATCAGCTCCTATCTCACCCTGTGTTCTCACATGGGTGTCTGCTGCATGCACAGGCTCTTGGACGTCCCTGCTTCCCCTCAAGAACCCATCTCGCCACCGAGCCAGCCACACGTCTGCTCTGTGCAAGCCCCCACCAGTGCAGCCAGCCGTTTCAGGGCCAGAATTTTCCTTTTTGCCCCTCTTTTTTCCTCGGGACACAGGCCCGAGGCGTGTGGGACTCGGGCGGCTCCCAAAGTTGCCTCACTCGCTTTCTTCTCCCCCTTCCCCTTGGCGCAGCGACGGGAGGGAGCCGAGCCGAGGCGAGGAGAGCGGCCAGGCGGGGTGGGCACCGGGGGGGCTCGGGAGGGCCGGAGCTGCGGACACCGGAGCGGGGCCCGAGAAAGCGGCGGGGGGCGAGTGGGTCTGGGTCCACAAGGGTCCCTGGCCCGCCGCGCCCCACACCTGCCCCGTCCCCGCCGCTCCTGCCCCGCCCCTGCCCTGGGCGGGGGCACCGGCTCCTGCTCCGCCCAGCCCCGCCCGCCCGGACTTTACCTCCCGCGCCGTTCCGGGCCATGTGAGCCGCGGGGCCGGGCCGCGGGGCCGCACCGGCTGCGGGATGGAGCGCAGGAAGGTCTTCGTGGCACTCGACGTGCTCTGCCTGGCGGTCGGTGAGGGCTCCGTACCGGCGGCCCCGCTGCGGGCGGCTCCGGAGCGTCTCCGCGTCCCGCCGGTGCCCTCGGTGGGGCCGCGCCCTGGGCTGGGGCCAGGTCCGCGGGAGGTACCGTGGCCGGTGCCGCCGGGCCGGGGACAGCGTGGGAGCCACCTGCCCCGCTGATGTCCGGGGCTCCGGGCCTCCGCTGAGAGCCACCGGCGGCGCGGCGGGGGCGG
>VXBI01000301.1:8726-18947 GCA_013397375.1 Toxostoma redivivum | reverse complement strand
CCGGTCTGTCCCGGGCCGGGACGCTGCGGGAGGGTGTCTGGGCTCGGGTGGTACCGGGACGCTTCCTCCGCCGCCCTGGCCGCCTGCCCGCCGCCGAGCCTGGGCTGGGGGCTCTGCAGCTCCGGGCTGGGGGTTCGGAGCACCCCTTCTGGGACCCCCTCGCCCCAGCAGTGCGGGTAAATGTTTCTAAAACTGCCGCAAGGAAGTAACGAATTAAGGCGGACTAAAAATAAAGGCCCCGATCGGGATCGCGGCTGGAGCTTCTCCGGCTCCGGGGCGGGGGGAGGCCAGATCCCGGTGCCACTCGGAGCGCGTTTCCCTCCTTTGGGCCGGTGTTTTATATTTTTAGGGAAGCTTTTTTTGGAGGATGAAATTATCCAGAAAGAAAATTGGTGTCTAATTTAAGCTGAAAATGGACGTCTGAGGTGTGCGGGGAGGAGGCGGAGGGAACTGGGACGGTTCCCTGCCCCCGGCAGCGCGGCGGGGGTGGCGGGGCAGCCCCCGGTGCTTCAGCCGCGCTCCCTCCCGCTCGTTCGATGAGGGCAGGAGGCGGCGGGACCCCGGGGCGGGGACGGGCGGGGACAAAGGTGCGGGCTCCCGGGAGATGGAGGAACAAGGGGAGGCGGAAACCACCGGGAAAGGCGGAACTGGGAGAGGAGCCCGGCCTAAGGTGGCCTCCGGGGAGGGGGGCCGCTTCCCTGGGGAGCGTCCTGGGATCTGTCCTTGGCTGCTCCTGAGCAGGGATGAAGCAGGGGCAGGGAGGGGCCATTCCAGCGGGGGGCTGGCACGGCTGCTGTTCGGCGCAGAGACCCCGAACCCCCTCTGGATCTCAGGGACGGTTCTGTCCCGAGTGTGCTAGCAGCTGCCCATGGCCGAGGTTGCAGAGTGCTGGGAGGAAAAGTTTCCTTGTCCAGACTGACCCAGCCAGCACAGCCTCTCTCCAGAGTCCCGAGGAGCCGGGGGCAAGGAGAGGCTGACAGAAACAAGGGCTGTGGGAGGATGGGTGGGGGCAAGCTAAGTGCACTGGAGTCCCACTGTGCCTGGACTGGGTCAGGGACCAGCATCTCCCAGCACTGGCTCTCCTGGAGCTGCTGTGAGGGTTCTGCTGGGACCGTCTGGGGCCCTTCCCTGCTGTAAAACAGGTTTGCAAGATACCTGTGCTCATTAACTTTATCAGCTCTGTCTTCCTAGGCTGAAAGACTGGGCAGTGTCTGGCAGAGAGGGCACAGGGTCAGGCCTTGCCACTGTTGTGCCTGGGGAGAAGTGGGGCAGCCGTAGAGGCTCTGTGGGTGCCCGTTTGTGGCTGTCTCATGTGGTATCTGGGTGCTGCAGGCATCTGTGAGCTCTGATAGGGCCCTATCGCTGTCAGGGCAGTGCACTGGTGGGTTCAGGTCCTTCTGCCCTGGGTACAGGTGGCTCAGGACTTAACCCCTGGGGGGCTCCCTCCCTGGCATTGGGGAGCAGAGACTTAGGGACGAGAGATGGGTGATGCTGTGTGCTGGTGTGGAGCCTGCTGGTGCCTGTCCCCAGTCCTCACCTCTCTCTACCTTGCAGCGTCTCTGCCCTTCATCATCCTGACTCTGGTGAACTCCCCATACAAGCGAGGCTTCTACTGCAACGATGACTCCATCCGCTACCCCTACAAGGCAGACACCATCACCCACGGCCTCATGGCTGGGGTCACCATCAGCTGCACTGTTATCATTGTAAGGAACTGTCACCCCTTTTCCTCCAGGACAGGTCATGTTGTATCTGGAAGCTGGGGCCCAGCACAGCCACCTCCAGAGCTGTGGAAGGGCAACAATATCCTCAGCTCGAGCCCTGCTCTGCTTGAGGGCAGGAGCTCCCATTGGAGTGGCGAGAGCCTCATCCCGTGGGACTGGTTCCCTGCAGGGAGGGGGAGAGGGCCCGTGAGCCCCTGTGGCAGGTGGATGCCAGGGGCTCCTCTGCCACAGAGCCAGAGCATCCTGCACCCCTGGGAGCTGCTCAGTAGCCCCAGCCCTCACCCCTTGCCCTCTGGTCTCTGCAGATCTCATCAGGGGAGGCGTACCTGGTCTACACTGAACGTCTCTACTCCAAGTCAGAATTCAACAACTACCTGGCTGCCCTTTACAAGGTGGTTGGGACCTTTCTCTTCGGGGGGGCCATCAGCCAATCCCTGACTGACCTGGCCAAATACATGATTGGCCGTCTCCGGCCAAACTTCCTGGCTGTCTGCAATCCTGACTGGTCCAAGGTGAACTGCTCCATCTATGTGCAGCTGGAGAATGTCTGCCAGGGAGAGAGCAGGAACATCACCGAGTCCAGGTGAGCCATGGTACCACAGGATGTGTCTCTTCCACCTGCCCAGCAGTGCTGGGCTCTCAGTGGCAGCCTCAGATGGGTATTGGGGCTCTCCTGTTGCAGGGCAGAGATTGTGGAATAGGTAGGGATCTTGTGGGGACCAGCTGGGGGCTCACTCATGGCCTGACCCATCCCTTTTGCCCCACAGATTGTCCTTTTACTCAGGACACTCTTCCTTTGGGATGTACTGCATGATGTTCCTGGCGGTAAGTGCCACACCACAGGAAGCCCCCACGGGTCCTGTGCCCCAAGCACCCATCACTGGGCTGGCTGCTGACCCCTGCCCTGGGTGATTTCTCCCTTCTTTGCCACCCAGCTCTACGTGCAGGCCCGGCTGGTGGGGAAGTGGGCCCGGTTGCTGCGTCCCACCATCCAGTTCTTCCTCATCGCCTTCGCCATCTACGTGGGCTACACCAGAGTGTCTGACTACAAGCACCACTGGAGCGACGTGCTGGTGGGGCTGCTGCAGGGGGCTCTCATTGCCGTCCTCATTGTGAGTGTCCCTCGTGCAGCCTGGTGCTCGGCTGGGCTTCTGCTTGACCTGGCACATGCATCCCCAAACCATCTTTTCCCGTTGTTCTTTTCCAGGTCCACTATGTCTCTGACTTCTTCAAGCACCGTCCCCCACGGCAGTGTGAGGAGAAGGACCCGGAGCGCAAGCCCAGCCTGCCCCTCACCCTGAGCGACCCCGACCACAATCACTACAGCTACCGGGGTGCCCCGTGAACCCGGACTGCACGCCTGCCCCGTGCCATGTTCCTGGCACTGGGGACAGGGACACTAGCTCTGTCTTAACCATTGGCTCCACGGCTCTGGTGCCTCTGGCTGACACAAGTGGGACAGCCCTGCCTGCTCCCACTCCCACAGTGCCATGGCGCCTGGCTCCCCGTGCCCGTGGTGCTGCCGGTACCTGGTGATGCCAGCGCCCTGCCCGTGGGAAGGGGATGTCCTCACCCCCTGTGCGTCTGAGTCACGCCCCAAGGCTGCTGTCCCAGCCCTCCGTGCGGAGGAAGGGAGGGAGGGGAGGGTGGCACGAGGGAGTGGATTTATTGGGCTGGCAAAGCACACTGAGCGAAGAGCAGACTCCTTGGGAAGTCTGAGATTGCCTGGGCCGAGTGTGTGTTGTCCCTGTCAAATTATCCAGCCATACAAGTACAAATCCTCACAGGCGCAGAGGGAGGAGGACAGCTGCTGGGCTGCCTATACTTTTTTGGAAAGGATTCAAGCAATCCAGAGCTCTTCTCTGCTCCATTGATTACCTTTAAGAGCAGTCCTGCCCGCCAGCAGCTGCTGTGAGCAAAGGGTGCCTGGCCAGGCTCTTCTCTGGCTGTGCCCAATTCTGCAGTGCTGGGAGCCAGAGCTCTTTGCTCCCTGCCTGCTTCACGCCTGGCTTGGGCAAAGGGATGCTCCAGCCTTTGTCCCTCCTGCAGCTTCAGCTGATGCTTTAGGGTGTGTGGTGGGGCTAGGGAGACATTTTCTGTGGTAAAGGAAAATAAATGGGGATGTGGAGCTGTCCAAATGTCCTGGGAATGTGGGAGCAATGGGTACAGAGCAGTCCCATCACTGACACGTGGCTGCCTCCAGCACTGGAGTGCTGTAGGTCTCTTTTTAAAATACATGCATTTTCATTCTGATGTTGTTTTTAAATTAGATCATCCTTAAAGAATGTCTGTGTCAGGCCTGTTCTCTTTTTTTCATGGATGCTCCTTGGAGTGGATGGGCTTAAATGTTTGAGTTTTCCTTTTCCTGGGGAGAGGTGTCTGAAGCCCCTCAGCTGTAGGTGAGGGCTGTCAGGGCTGCTAAGCCATTCTCCCAGTTCCACTGGGAAAGACGAGCTTGACCAGGGCTGCTGGGAGCAGCAGAATCCTTGAGCCAGGTGCTCCTTGCCTGTGATGCCTGTGAGGTGTCACATTCACAGGGGCTGTGCTTTGGCTGGGCAGCCCTTTGAGCTGAAGAAAAGATGTGGTTGGCATGGGGCTCCAAGACCCATCCCAGCCAGGTCCATGCTGGCACTGCCTTTGCCCTGACCCAGGAGCCTCCTGCACTCCCCAGCATCGCAGTCCTGCTCTGCGAGGGAGGAGGGAAAGCAGGGAGAGGCTCTTGGAAAAAGTGACGCTTTGTGCCTGCAGTTCCCTTGGCTGCTGCGGCAGCCGGAGCAGAAGGAAGGCAGGGAGGGAGCTGAGAGCTTTGGAACAGTGATCTGTGTCCCTCTGCTGCCCAAGGACTGTGTTGGGGACAGGTGACATGGCCAGGCTGGGGGAGCCTGGGGGCACAGGACTGCTGGGAAGAAATGATGGATGCTGGGAGGCAGCACCCTGGAAGCCCGAGGGTCTCCCCAGTCCCTTTGAGGGTGGATGGGCAGTCCCAGGGTCAGCCAGGGTCAGCTCTTGCCCACACTCGGTGAGTGCAGCTCCTCTGTCCTGCTGGGAACAGCGGGAAGCCCCAGGCTGGCTGTGTGGTGTTGATGTGCTTGTGCAGTGTGGGTGACTCCAGTCTAGACAAGCCCTGATCAAAAACAACCTCCCTGTGTGGAGGGAACTCCCTTTCCCTGACGCTACTTTTCTGTTTTCCTCTGAGAGCCTTCTTCCCACAAGTACTTCCCTGCTCCCCCAGCAGGGTCCTTCCCCCATCCCAGCCCTCCAGGCTGGTTGTTTAATATCTGTTGGTGTAAAACAAAGCTGGAGGAAGTGCCAGGGCAGGGCAGCTCTGCCGCAGGGTTTGCAAACAAAGATCTGCAAAGGTTCAGCAGCTCCTGGAGTTGGGCAGTGAGGCACAGCCCAGGTTTGGGAGCTGCCTGCTTGATTTTCCTTTGGCCTGCTGCGGTGCCCAGCAACTGCCCCAGTTCCTGGCACTGCCTTGACAGCTCCTCTGTGTAGCCAGGAACGTGCCTGCTCCCTTCCCTTGAGATCTGATTGCGCCCCTTGGATGCATCTCTGGAAAAACCAGCCGGGCCACAATGCTGCAGTGTGTGGCTCCGGAGGGCAGGGCTGGCTGCTGCGTGCTGGGAGCTTGGCTGCTCCAAACCCCAGCTCACAGCTGTGCCCTGTGCGGGATGGGCTGAGACCTGACCAAACTCGTGGCATGCCAAGCCACATGTAAGCTACAGGAGCTCCTGAGCCATGTCCAGGCACAGCAACCTGCTCCAGGTGTGCTCCCTGGCCCATCTCTGGAGGGACAGGGATGCTGGCAAGGTGCTGCCTGTGCTGGCTCCTCAGCCCCATGGGTGCCAGCAGAGCACCTGGGGAAGGTAAAGCAGGTCTCTTGTCTGCTGTGAAGTTTGGGATCCATCCTAAACCTGGTCATGGCTGAATGCCGCAGCACACTGACTGCTCTACAGTCAGCTGGACCCTGCTGCCTTGGGGGTCTGAGCCCTTAGAGAGGCTGGGTTGGGCTCCTGACAGGCTGGTACTGCTCCTGGGAGCTGAGGAGAGGGGAAGCAGGGTCCAGGGGTATGATGAAACTTGTGAGCCTCTTTCTTGATTCAAGGCTTGAGCTTGTACTTCACTGGACAGGTCAGAGCTGGTAAGAGCTCTGTCCATCCTGTTTGGTGAGTCCCAGGATGCCCCTCTGGTGTTCCGGGTGAGTTGTGGCTCTGGGCAGTGTGATGACTTATGACTGGAGTGTCCACTCTTTTAAATGGGTGACTCGGGAGCTGGGGATCCAGTCCTGGTTGTTCTGGGGCAGATTTTGCTGCGGGCTGAAGCCAAGCAGCGTTGGCCTGCGAGGCATGGCTGGGACCTGATGAGAGCTGTCCTGTTCGCCGGCGTCAGCAGCTCCACGCACCAAGCACTCTGCCAACACGCCTCCCTTCCAAAATAAGCTGCTTCTGGCAGCACACAGCCAGGATCTGGCTTCCAGCCCGTCTCTAGAGGGGGCCCGGAGCTGCCTCCCCCAACCTGTGCCTCCTGGCTTCTTCCCACCGTGCCACGCAGCATCCTCCCTCCATTCTCCCTGGCACCTGGGACTCGTGCCGATTCCACGGGCTTGGATTGCCCTGGTCCCATCCCCGAGTTTCTCCTCTCTCTTGGCTTCTTTCCCTGGCTGAGCGGGGCAAGAGGCGGGTGAAGGGGCTGAGCTCCTCTGTGCCTGCAGCAGCTTCCAGGAGCGGGCAGCAGCCCTGCCAGGAAGGATGTTACTCATCCCCTAAACATCCCCTTCCCTGGACGGTAGCCACGGGAGATGCTGCGGCCAGATGCGCCCGCGGCTCAGGGGCCTGAGGTGGCCCCGGCTCGGGGATGTGCTGGGGGACACCGATGCCATGGCACCCTCGGGTGGGATGAGGGCAGCCCCTTCCCGGGGGCAGCCCACACCGCGTGGGCCTTTCCCCCTCGGCGTGGAGCTGTCAGGGAGGCGGCGGGTGCCGAACCGGGACACGCGGAGGTGGCGGTGCTGGCCCGGGGGATCTGAGGGGGTCCGGCGCCGTGGGGACCGCTGGGACGGAGTCCGGGCTCGAGTCTCCGAGCGGCCCCGGTGGCACCGGCCGAGAGCGGGCACTGACCCGTCTCGCCGGGGCGGCAGGGGGCAGCAGGAGCCCGGTGGAGCCTCCGAGCGGAGCCCCGGTGCCCCGGCCGGAGGAGCCCCCGGTCCCGGCAGCACCGCCGCCCAAGCTCTTGTGTCGCCCGCGCTGCCCGGCCCGGCCCGTCCTGTCGGGACACTGAGTGGATCCAGATGGTCCCTCCAGCCTCTCTTCTCCTCCTGCTCCTCCTCCTCTGATCCCACCAGCGCTGCCTCCCCCACTCCCTTTAATCGACGTTTCCGCTGAAATGTGCCCGATTCCACGGATTTCTTTGATCTCACTAAGGGAAGAAGGGAGCTATAGAAGAAATTAAATCGGCGCAGAAGGAGGAAAGGCGAGAGGAAAGCACTCTCCGGGGAGGTTGTTAAATGTCTCTTCTTTCTCACCGGAGCACCAGGCAAGAAAGAACCTGTCCTCGCTGGTGCCTGTCCCGGGTCACCTGCGCTTGGCGCTGACCGGGGATGCCCCTGGGCAGAGCAGGCGCTGGAATGGCACCGCTGGAGCCGCGCAGGAGCCCCGGCCCCGCTCAAGCCGCGCTGGCATGCGGGGAGCTGGCAGCCGAGCCCGGGGAAGCAGCCAGAGGGTACGAGCAGCAGTTTTGTTTTCTGCCGCTTGCCAGGGTCCGCGCAGAGCTGCAGCTCTGCCAGGGACGTGCTCTGGGGAAGCGCTAGGCTGCTGAGCCCCGGGCCCTGCGGGGTGGCTGGCTCTGCCCCACCAGCCCTGGCTCCTGCTCAGGGGCAGCTCTGACCCGTGGCTGCGGCTGAGAGGAGCGTTCCTGGGTCCTTTCCTGCCATGGCATTTCCACCGAACCAGAGCTGCGCTGCCAGGCTCCCGTGGCTGCGGGTCCCTCCGGTCACGGCAGGGATCACCCTGCTGCTGGGCTGTCCCTGCTGCTGGGAGCTGCTGTCTGAGCACACCCAACATGGTGTGAGCCAGGTCATGCCTCCAAACCTGCGCCTCTCCCCGGCTCGCTCCGCCCGTGCCGGGATGCACAGTGTGAGCAGCCGTGGTGATGGATGGCATTGCCAGAGCCCTGGTACCGGGGGTGGGATAGAGGGACTGCTGGTGAGGACAGGAGAGATGGCAGTTGACAGGACTTTCCTCATCAGGGCTGGAATGGTGTTTCCCTGCCTCTGCCAAAATTGCTGCGATCCTGCAGTCAGGGGGGACAATCCAGCCTGTCCCTAGTCCCAAATCCTGAATGGCTAAGGCCTCCCCGAGCACAGCAGAGTGTGCAGGGGCTGCTGCAGGGGGGCTGGCCCTGGAGCAGAAGGGATCAATGGGATCCTGCCCTTGCTGGAGTCCCTGTCCTCTTCTTCTCCCTTGGTCTCTCAATTCAGCTAGGCCCTCATACGTGTCTTGGCCCCCTCAGACCCATGGTGTAATCCTGGGAAGCAGAAGGGCAGGGGGGACAGGGTTCCCAGGCCGGGGAGAAAGGTTTAGAACAGAGATGGTGCCTCAGTCCAGCTCTAAACTGCTTTTTTTTTTTTCTATTTTAATATTTTGCCTTAACATGACCTTGGCCAAATTATTTCCCCTCTGTTTGAGATTTATGGGCCTCTTCCAGAAATGATCTGTTCTGTCTACGAAAATAGACATCGTGCTGTTATTACATTTTAAAATATAATAAGAGTTGGGAGACTGCTCTTCTGCTGCTCTCCCCAGCAGCCCCCCTCTCTCTACAGAGCACAAACCCCACTGATTGCTGGTGTGGGGCCAAGAGTGGTGCAGTGAGAACAGGGGCATCCCCAGCTCCAGAGTGGAGGAGTCTTTCCCTGTCTGCCCTCAGCAGAGCTGGAGTAACGGGAGATCTCCCATCTGAGATCGCAGCTGCTCTCAGAAAATCCCGGGGCTGCCAGGGAACAGACTGGGCAAAATGGGGCTAAACGAGCAGGGCTTCCCACAGTGGGACTAAGGGCGGTCCCTGACTCAGTAAAGGCAGCAGAACCTGGCTTAAAGATGGAAAATCCTGCTCCCAGCCCGAGGGGCCAGCACAGCCCTCACCCCCAGGACTGCTGAGTCCTTTGGGCAGGCACAGGGTGGCCCTTGCATAGTCCTGCTCTGTTTCAGTGGGTTTGTTGAGGTTGTGACTGTTATTGTTCTTTTCCTCCAGGGGCTGGAGGCAAGTTGCCGTCGCTGAGGAGGGGCTCTGGTTCTCCCAGTTCTTACTCTGCCAGCTCTGCTGGCAACGGCGTCAGTGGCTGGCCACGGTCTGTCCCGTGAGCCGAGCCATCGCTGCCTTTGGACGGCGACAGGACCACGAGGATGGAGCTGTGGTGAGGAGGAAAGGGCTGCTGGCCTGTTCCTGGATTAAGGTTAAAGAGGGGGAGAGGCGGACAGACTTCTCACAGCTGCTGCTCCTCAAATGTTTTATTTCCTGCTCAGTGTAAGCCTGGATTGACCTGCAGCAGCAGAAAATGTTGAGCAACAACCGATCTCCCTGAAAGGAGTAAAACCACTAGAAAATCCACGAGGAAACCCAAAAGGGGTTGTGTGCACCTCGGCCTTCTGGCTGGAAACACGGACGGGGAGCTCTGGAAGGACGGTGACAGGGCTGGTGGCGATGCGGGGGCTGTTGGAGGGCTGCTGGGACGGGGACATGGGTGTCTCTTTCCCTGTCCCAGTATCTGCCCATCCCAAGCGACGTGGGGAGCTGGGGGCTGTCAGACCCCTTTCCTGGAGCTGACAAACAGGGCTGGCCCAGGAGCCTTTCCCAGCAGCTCAGTCTGGCAGAGGGATGCTGCCACTCACCGCCATCACACGGTGCAGGGAATTCCCGGTGAGGCGGGACCTGCCGCCCTGGAAGACATGTGTGGGTGATGTCGGGTTCGTTTATTTTCTTAATTAAAAAACAAAACAAAACAGAGAGGGGTGGTAGACACGGAACGGGACACGACGACTTCTTGTGTTTACCAGCAAAAAGCTCCGAAGCCGAGCCGCTGCTGCTCGGGGCAGCGGCTCCGGTGCGACCTCCCGGCTCCGTTTTGCGGGCAAAGCCGCGGTACCGGAGGCGGGGGTCCTCACCGCGGGGCTGGGGGGCCTTGCCGTGCCCCGGGATCCCGCGTGGGGCGGCGGGAACGGCCCATCCCCGGTCCCCTCTCGGTCCCCTCCGGTTCCCCCAGCCCCGCAAGGGTTAAACCGCGGCACCGCCCCCTCGTTCGCCGCTCGGCCTCCCTTGATTGACACTCCGCTCGCCGGCCGGGTCCGGGCTGGCCAATGGAAAGGCAGCTCCTCGAGCCCCACGTGGGGGCGGCCGCCCTCGCCGCGCTCCCATTGGCTGGCGGCGGGGGCGATTGCCCGCACGGGCCAGGCCCCACGTGGAGCTGGCGCTCGCGCTCGTTCATTGATCGCGCTCCGCAGAG
>VXBI01000299.1:7506-28880 GCA_013397375.1 Toxostoma redivivum | reverse complement strand
CCCAGCCCCTGTTCCCCTCTTCCACTTTCCACCTGTGCCCACCCCCTGCGAGAGAAAAAAAATAGTCCTAATAAGCCACAAATACTTAGCATAACAATGGGAACAATTCCACAGAAAGAAAAAAAAAAGGAACAGTTCAACCCCCAACAGATGGACCCAGGGTTCAAGTCCTTCTACCTTAAGTGCTGTGTAGGTTACCAGGAGGACTTGAAAGGGTCCTTTCCTCTTTTCTTTCAAGGATTTAGAGTTCCAGGTCTTTACATATAAGAAGTCCCCAGGTTGGTATGTGTGAACAGGTGCTTTCAACGCAACTGGTCCCGATATGGTTATAAACCAATGGAGTCCAGCTTGAGCTTTTCCTAAAGAAATTAAGTATAGATTTAAATCTGTTTCTCCCTTGAATGCATTTTTCCAAGAATGGATGGTGTTTGATACAGCCATCTGTACAGCAATTCATAGGGACTTACTTTGGTTTTTTACCTCGGCAGAATTCTGACTCACAAAAGAGCCAGAGGGAGGACCTGTGGCCATTTTAAGGAAGCTTCTTGACACATTTTGCTAATTTGTTGTTTCAAAGTCTGATTCATCCTTTCCACTTTCTCACTTGATTGTAGTCACCAAGGTGTGTGTAAGTCCCATTTTATATCTAGAGTTTTGATTAGTTGTTGCACCACATCTGCTATGAAATATGGGCCTCTCTCTGAGGACATCCCGAGGGGCACTCCAAATCTCAGTATGATTTCTTTAAGCATGATTTTTACCACTTCCCTAGCTTTATTGGTGCGACAGGGAAAGGCTTGTGGCCATGTGGAAAATGTATCTACAAATATTAAAAGATACCTATACCCATTTTGCCTGGGTAATTCAGAGAAATCTATTTGCCAATAATCTCCAGGTGAATTCTGTGTTTAATTTTCCAGAACATGGCCTCTTCCTATTTATGGGATTGTTTTTTAAACAAATTGGACATTCCACTAAGATTGATTTTGCTATTTCAGTCATTTTTAAGCTGAGTACAGACCTTTGGAGACTAGATATCATGGACTCACTTCCTCAATTGGTTTTGTTGTATTATTTTTCCATTATTTTCCTCATTACAGAAGTTGGAACTATAACCTGTTGGCTGTCTGTTATCCACCATCCCTCCTGATTCTTAGTGGCTTTTAATGTGCTTGCTAAGCACTGATCCTCACTGTCATAATTAGGCTTAAATTCAGATATGTCAATTTGTCTTTGTGGTACTAATACTAGGATGCCTTTTTCAGCTACTCCTCAAGCTGCTTTATCTGCCAATCAGTTTCCCACTATAACATTAGTTTGACCAGGTTGACGTGCTTTGCAACTCACCACTGCCACCTCCTTTGGTTTTTGAATTTCTTCCAAAAGTTGTAAAATTTCTTCTTTGTGTTTAATAGCTGATCCTTGAGCTGATAGCAGTCCTCTTTCCTTCCATATATCTCCATGGGCATGAATTACACATAAATGGATACCTAGAATCAGTCCAAATATTCACCCTTTTGCCTGCTGCCAAATTCAATGCTTGTTTTAGTGCTATTATTTCTGCCTTTTATGCTGATGTGTTAATCGAGAAAGATCAAGCTTCCAATACTTCAGTAATGGTCACCACTACATATCCTGCTGTTTTCCATTCTTCAGGAAACTGCTCCCATCTGTGAATAATTATAAATCAGGATTTTTATTGGCTCATCTTGCAAATCAGTTCTGCTGGAATATACCTGTTCAGTAGTTTGGAGACAATAATGTGCTAGGGTTCCCTCATCCACTGCCTTTGGATTGAGAAACATGGCTGGATTCGTGGCTGCTGTGGTCTTCAATTCCACATCATCCGGTTCCAAAAGCACAACTTGGTATTTGAGCATCCTGCTGGGGGATAGCCAATGGCCTCCTGTTTTGCTCTATTACCATGTGAGGGACAAAAACAGTTATGTGCTGTCCAGTCATGAGCTTCCTGGCCTCTTGGATCAGTAGAAAGGCTTCAGCTAGGCTCACAAGCATCCCGGCCATCCTTTGTTCATATTGTCCAGGTGTTTGAAGAAATAGCCCACAGGTCTCCTCCAGGTTCCCAGGTTTTATGTCAGGACTCCCAGGGCTAAATGTTGCCTCTCATCTACAAACAGTTCAAAGGGCTTGGTTAAGTCAGGAAGCCCTAATGCCAGTGCTGTCATTAATGCCTTTTCAGTTCTCAGAAGGCAGTTTAGCACTCAGGAGTTCACACCAGTTGTCCTTCCTTTGTTTCTTTTAGGGCTTCATGGAGGGACTTCATTAAAAGTCCATAGTTTAATATCCACAACCGGCACCACCTTACCACTCCCAGAAAGCTTCGTAATTCTCGGATGTTCCATGGTTCTCGAGTTTGGCAGATTACTTCCTTTTGGTCAAGGTCAAGAATTCTCTGCCCTTGAGTGATCTCAAAGACCAAATAGATGGCAGTTGTTTTTCTTATTTGAGCTTTTCTTTTAGTTACTCTGCAACCATTCCGTCCCAGAAAGTTCAACAGACTTATGGTCATTTGTAGACATTGGTTTTGGGTCTCTGCTGCCAGCAGAATGTCATCCACATACTATAAAACTGCTCCTTCAGTGTTATTTTTTCTCCATTGTTATAATTCTTTTGCTAGTTGATTTCCAAATATTGTTCGGCTGTTTTTAAATCCCTGCGGTAGGAAAATCCAGGTTAACTGAACTTTGCATCCAGAGGTGGGACTTTCCTATTCAAAAACAAATATTGCATGACTATTTTCCTCCAGGAGTATGCAGAAAAAGGTATCCTTAAGATCAATCACTGTAAACCATTTATATTCCTTTTTTAGTGCTGTCAAAAGTGTGTACAGATTAGCTACTACTGGATGAATATCTGATACTATTTTATTAATGGCCCTTAAATCTTGCACTAACCTATATTCCCCATTTTGCTTTTTAACTGGTAATATGGGTGTGTTATATTCAGATTCCCACTCTTTCAATAACTCATATTCAAAAATGTTTTCTGTAAGCTTTTCCAGCCCCTTTCTTATGTCCCAATTAATAGGATATTGTTTTTGCCTTACGGGTTTAGCTTCAGGTTTGAAATAATTCTCACCAGTTTGGCTGCTGTTGATCGTCCAGGCATTTCAGTTGCCCATACCAATGGGTTCACAGTGTTCTCTACCTTCTCTGGTATTTCTTCCAATTCATTTGACTGCTGTAACATAAAAATCCTTGCCTCGACAGCTTTTGATTTTGGTATTTGAATTTGTATTTCCCCATCCTGAAAAATTATTTGAGCATCCAGTTTTCCCAATAAATCTCTCCCCAGCCAGGAGACTGGGCATTTGAGCATATATAGAAACTGGTGAGTAATTCAATTATTTCCTGATTTAAATTTCACGTATTGTAAAAAGGACCGAGTTTTGCTTTTCCCTGTAGTACCAATTACACTTACCACATCCCTACTAAGTTCATAACAGCCTGTAAGGCTGGGTCTAGCTTTCCAGCTTGTGGGAATTCTCACTTCCAGTGCCTCTTTTCCTTGCAGATTCCACACTGGTCTTACCCTAACCATTGTCAAGGAAATGGTGGGAGCCTCCCACCTCCCCTTCCCCTTGTTCTCCCTGATGCCTGACCCCCACCTGAACTTCCCTGTTGGCCAGTCCTTTGGTACCCTCCACAGGTCCCTTACCCACCTCCAAAGTTGCAAGCAGTTTGTCATCTTTTGTTTTCCCTTCTAGCCTGCCATAGTTCTTTTTCTCTATCCCTGTTGTTATATGCATTCCACGCTTCATCTAACAATTTTCCTAAGTCATGTGACTCCACTCCTAGTTTCTGGAGTTTGTTTCTAATATCCATGGCAGACTGCTCTATAAAGATAGTTGCTAACTGTACAGCCTCCTTTGGATTCTTGGGATCCAGATTAGTGTATTTTCTGGCAGTCACCTTCAGTTGTTCCATGAAAGCCATGGGGGATTCAGTACTGTCCTGCTTTACCTCATACAATTTTGACTAGTTCATCGCTTTTGGTATATCATACTTTACACCAAACAATATCTATCTCTGATATCTTATTAAATGATGTTGGGGCCTCAGTAAATTAGAGTCCCACCTTGGATCTGTTAAAGGAAAATTCTGATCTACTGTTCCTTCTAAGTCTCCATTAGCATGTGCCCCCTCCATCTGCTTTCTGACCATGGTCAACACCATCCTTTTTTCTGTGCTATTCAACAACATATCTAATATCACTTGTATATCATTCCAGTCAGGGTCCTGAGTCCTAATTATGGTTTCAAATACTTTAACAACTCTAACCGGATTGTCTCTATAAACTTCTGCTGCCTTTTTCCATGACATTAAATCCACAATTAAAAATGGAGTCTTTACTATTACTGGACCATCATTCCTGACCACCTACTGGAGGGGAGCCATCAGAATAACCCCAGCATCCCCCCCAACATCGCCTTGCCACCTTCTAGTGCATCCCGCAATTGGGCTAAAATCCTCTGATCCCCTAAAGCCTTCTCTCCATTCCAGTCCACTCTACAATGACCTACTTATGCATCTAGCCATGTTCCCCAGAAATTCATCATTCACCCCACCCGCTCTTTGCCGCAGAGCAGCCATAAGCTCTAAATCATCCTTGTCCTCTCATCCACACTTTAAGCACCTCTGCCCTATGCTACACTCAGAACACCACCTTTTCAGCACTTTGCCTTTCTTTTCCTTTGCAAGTGCTAAAATTAATGGATCTTGCAAGGTCCTCCAGCATTCCTATTGCCACTCCAGATGATTTCTTAGGGTGAAAAACAAGTCAACATAAGGAACTTTATCCCACTTATTTACCCTTCTTCAAAACAACATGAATTGCAATATGGTGTTATACTGTAAGGTTCCATCCTTAGGCCACTTCTCTTGATCTTCCAGTCTGTAAAGTGGCCACCATTCATCACAAACTTCTATAAGTTTTTCATGCATGAGGGGATCACCACCAATTTGTTCCCAATGTTTCAAGATACATCCCAGTGGTGACACCTGTGACACCCCTTTTGAGATTTTGTTTCCCATTATAAACAATTACTGTTTAGCAGCTCCTTTGAAAGGACTCTAACCCTTCCCTTTTTTAAGGGACTCTAAAATTTCCCTTTTCCCACCTTAAGTAGCTTTAAACCCAACCCTGCAAAGCATTTTCTGTGCCTTACAGGCAGGTTAACAGTTAACACCTTTAAAGTAAAGAATGCCTTTATCTTACCAGGGGTCTTTTTTCGATTTCCTTCAGACCAGGGATCTAAGGCTCTCCCCAAGAATCCCTTGGTGCTGGCTGGAGGTCCTGTGATCCCTCAGATTTGTTGAAATTCAGGAGTCTGTTCCACCTGAGTCACCAAAACTGTTACCAAAAATTCGGTAAAATAAAAAACTCCTTAACACCAATGTAGCATTAAGCAGGCATTCTTTATTTGGCTGGATGCACAGGGGGATAGCTCCTCCCAAAAGCTGTGCATGCTGAGTACAGGAAAGTTTCTGTTTATATACTGTATTTTGCATACATATTAATTGATTTTCCTGGACTAAACATACACATGATAATCATTTCCCTGAAATCATTAACATATTTCCCCTACCCTTTACACATGCGTTCTTCTGTCCTGGAGGTCTCTCTGGTGGTCCCTGGTGGTCGTAGACCCCAATGTTCCAGGTGACCTGGCTGAGGTGGCAGGACACTGAGGCTGGTGAACTTCCGGTTCTCCTTCTTACACAATGGGCATTGTGCAGTTTCCATAAGCCAGTAGTTTTAGAGAACAAGAATTGTATTAGCTCACTCAGTGTATGCCATTTATCATCTGGTAACACAGAGTCCATACCACCATCTGCACCACTTATGCCCAGACAGATATTGTAGCCTGCTCTGAGGATAACCTTAACTCAGATTTTGTCATAACATATTTCATGTTAAGTGATTAAAACTACCAAGACAAGAATCTCATACTAGGGTATGTGTAGATGAAAGCAGCTCTGACTGCAATCTGGCTTTGTTCCAAGGACAGTGGAAAGCAAGCATAAAAACAATTTGGAGGCAAAGGAAAGATTTAGATTGGGAGCAAAGACATGATTAAAATTTTTGTGTGTTGCAGAAAAACTGAAGTTCTGTGTTATTATGAAAAAAAGTCATTTCTCAAGAAAAAGATGTAGTGATTTTTAAAAATTGATTAAACAGCACCACAAAGGGCTCTTCTCATAGATCCCATGATGTTTTGTTCACTCGTTCAGTTTTGTGGATCAAAGAACTGTTGTGAAGTGGGTACCATTGAATTAATGTATTTTCCTTATTGTAAAAGCTCTGAAGCCTGTATTTCAACACACAAAACCTATCAAGTAATTAAAGGTGCAGAGTCATCATCAGCATTTGTTATACTTCTGGTGAAGTAAAAGTCTATAAAATAATAGAATTTTAAAAGAGTCTGACTGGACTTTTGCGCTGTACCCACCAGCTCATATTCCTCATATTACTAAATTTAGGAGTGAGACCTCAAAAGCGTTGTATTGTAGAGGGCTGTGTAGGAGGTCATGCAGAAAGACTGAATCTCTGATTTTCAATAGAAGAATAGTAGGAGCACAAAGCCTCTGCCTTTCCCTAGCTTCCTTCTCACATGTATTTATTGCTAGTACCATGTACTCATTCCTAGAGGAAAAAAAATTGCTAGAGGAAAAAATGAGCAATTTGATACAAGCAGTGCTAGTGATCAGGTTCACCAGAATGAAGTGTGGAGTGTCCCAACTGTTTTTTCATCCGGGGAGGAGTGTGTTCTCAATGCATGTCCAGTGTTCATCCCTGTGAAACTGCTCTAAACTACCCAGACTCACAGCCTGCTTCCTCTGAATTGCATCCATTTAAATGTCTTCACTGATAAGGGAGGACTTGCAAGGTAGATGTTTTGCTTTAAAAAAACCAGATGTCTGCCAAGGAAGGCGGGAACCTTCCTGCAATGGAAACATGACCCCCTTCCTCCAAATTATTATAACTTTGAAATGACGGGTTTCCAGGAAAAAATATGGGGGAAAGAAAAAACAGTTATTTACCAGCAAATATATATGTATATAAGAACGGAACAAACAACAAAAAAACCCCAATAACAAAAGTTTTCCCACCCATTAAGCACCACTTTCCCGTTTGGTATAGTTATAACTACAATCGGCAGGGGGCACTGGTGGGTCTGGTGAGGTGACAGCTGCAGTGACTCTTGCAGCCGGCTGAGGGTGCTAGGATGCTCTGGTGAGGCAGGGAAGGTGTGATGATTCCCCCGTGGCTTCAGGGGGCACTACAATGCGAGCTTGGCAACCTCCTCAGGTGGTGATGGAGGTTCGGGCAAAGGGGAAGAGGAAATTGCTCCTTTTGTAAACTCACAGGCAGCAATTGGCTTAGGTACCACCACTGGCAGAAGGCAAGAGTGGTGAAGGCAGGCAGATCTGATAGGGCAGCAATTGCTCTTGGTACCACCACTGCCAGCAGCTGCTAACAATGGTGAAGGCAGGCAGATCCAATCCTAGTGCCAAGTTACAGCAAAGTAGTACCCCCAGCCAGATACACACACTCCACCACCCATGTAGCCAATCTCCTTGATCCCCCGACCGGAAGGGAAGAGCCAACCTAGCCCCATCCCCTAGCAGGGTCCTGGTCGAGCTTATATCTCTCATGATATTGCCCAAACAGCAAAGGGAGGTGGGGATGATGAGGGGAGACTGTTACAATTTCCGGTACAAATGATTCCAGGATATGCCTTATGAGTCCTCCCCAAAACATAAGTGAAAGAGAGAAAGCCAAATATCATATGGCTTTGCTCTA
Organism: Toxostoma redivivum; assembly: GCA_013397375.1. NCBI lineage: Eukaryota > Metazoa > Chordata > Aves > Passeriformes > Mimidae > Toxostoma > Toxostoma redivivum. Next base: position 21,053 of record VXBI01000299.1, on the reverse strand, counting down.
GACTATGTGTGGTACTGAGCTTTACTGTGTGGTTAACGGATAACATTTAATTATTCCAGGCTCGTCATTCCCAATAAAGGCTATTCGTCATTAGATCAGAGCCCAGATGAAAAGCCACTGGTAGCCTTGGATACAGACAGGTATGCAAAGGGTTAATAAGATTTTATTAATACCGATATTACAGTACAAGGAAGTTTTCATGCTATACTGCAGTGCTGAAGCTAATTCCTGCAAAAACTGCTCTTGAGGGACACGTGCACTCATCCTTGCTGTGCCCTTCAGCATATGCTGGAACAAGTCTCTGTGTGGAAACAGATTTACGTGGTGGGTTTAATGCTGGCCAAATCGCCAGTGCACCCACTAGAAATATTTACTTATTTCCTGCTGTGAGATAGGATTAGGAAAAGAGCAAAACAGGCTCAAACTTTAAAGGGTATAAAGAAAAACTTTATTAACAGAAACAAAAAGAAAAAAAAAAAGAAGAATCATAATAAAGCGTTCAAAACACTTCTTCTCCCCCCTACACCCTCTTTTCTTTCCCACTGACAACGTGCAGAAACAATTCAGTCAGTTTATCACCTCTAGAATTGTCTTTCTTGAGTTCACTTAGGGAGAGGAGTCTCTCTTGTCTTGCTATAGAGAGTTCCCCACAAGAAAGCAGTTCTCTCGTGGCTTTAATGTCACAGCGAATCAGCTGCCCGGGAGAATGGAAATCTGATCACTGTGTAAAAGTCCCTCCCCTCGAGTTACAGCTTTCCCCACAACTGTTTTCGAGGGCTCACTCTTTAGCTAATGGGGTACACTTTTACAGATGAACTATTCAAAAGCAAAGGTCCTCTTTATCTATCTCTGAGATCATCTTCATCTCTGGGAACAGAGATTGTCTTCTTCTTTCCCTGAGGGCAAAGGGTCTTCATCACTCTTGTCTCTCTCTCTGTTCAAACTTCTCATGGGATCACAGCTACTTCAACATCTGCTTGTTCAGCATGGATGCCGTTGCTCATGTCTACAATTTGAATGCTCCCTCTCCCCATGCTTTCTCCATGAGTTAAAAGGAAAAAACAGTCTGATGTATCAATCATATCTTCACCATAGCCTCACAAGAGAATTTCAGTCCAAGCTAGGACATCTCCTCATCCTCCTCCCATCTGGGATTTTACTCTTCTTTACTGACCTCGATGTCTCCATGTTGTTTCACTGTGTCTTCAATCTGTCCTTTTCTTTCTCTAGAGAGAGAATGGAATGTCTGTGCCTCATCTGTGCACTGAAAGAGATAATATCTTGCCCGCACAGCGGCTGGAGCAGTTACAGTGGAGTATTTCAGGCTATGCTGGGGAGCTGGGCCAGGATAGCAGGGGCCCAGCGAGAACGGCTGTGGTCGCTCTGGCTGCAGGGCTGTTTTCTGGCTTTTGCTGCCTTCAATCCCAGCCGTGGGGCTGATGGTCTTCCCTCCCCCTGCCCAGCCGCATCTGGGACCTGGCCCGGCCCTTGCAAGGCCACACGGGCCATGGTAGAGAGGGCCTGGCCTGGCCTATAGCTGATCCCAGGGCACGGCAGACCCCAGCTCGACCCTGGCCAGCAGTGGGGCAGGGCTCAATGTTGGCAAGATGTCAGCAGCCATAGCCCGGCCCAGCCTCAGCCAGGTGCCTGTGGCTTCCCCTCCCCTGCCTGATCACCACACTTGGAAGGGGTGGAAAACTTCTTTCTCCAATGCCTGGAAAGCAATAGAGTCTTTTTTCCAGGCTTGTTCTTTTTTAACACGTGTGTTCACAGTGGTGTGTTCAACTTTCTCAGTGGTTTAACAGGTTGTCAGTTCTCAAAACTATTCCCTGATTGGTTTTTCTCCGACATAGAGGAAGTTTTCAGCAGCTTCTCTCAGGAAAATCATCTCCATGGTTTGGCTTCAATGCAAAACTAGCACATTCCACCCCTTGCCTCTATGTATATACATTTTCAAAATTATTATCAAAATTACATTCAACATACAACTTCTACTTAGAACAATAAAACTACTTTATTAAACGGTAGGAAAATATTTCTTACACTAACCCCCACCCCTAGACATTTCACCATAACTACAATATATATTTTCTACTATCATTCAACTTAACTTTATGGCTCAATATATGCTTCGCGCTTTATTTCTTCGAATTAACCTTTATCTTACAGCTTTCATCATTTTCCCACATGCTTCATTAGAAGATATGGAGGTTTCAGTGTAAAACGGGGCGGAAGCATCAATTTTGTGTAGTGATTTTGGTTGGCCAATTTGAGATTTCCTGGCAAATGCACCAATTTATGTGGTGGGTTTAATGCTGGCCAAATCGCCAGTGCACCCACTAGAAATATTTACTTATTTCCTGCTGTGAGATAGGATTAGGAAAAGAGCAAAACAGGCTCAAACTTTAAAGGGTATAAAGAAAAACTTTATTAACAGAAACAAAAAAAAAAAAAAAAAAAGAAGAATCATAATAAAGCGTTCAAAACACTTCTTCTCCCCCCTACACCCTCTTTTCTTTCCCACTGACAACGTGCAGAAACAATTCAGTCAGTTTATCACCTCTAGAATTGTCTTTCTTGAGTTCACTTAGGGAGAGGAGTCTCTCTTGTCTTGCTATAGAGAGTTCCCCACAAGAAAGCAGTTCTCTCGTGGCTTTAATGTCACAGCGAATCAGCTGCCCGGGAGAATGGAAATCTGATCACTGTGTAAAAGTCCCTCCCCTCGAGTTACAGCTTTCCCCACAACTGTTTTCGAGGGCTCACTCTTTAGCTAATGGGGTACACTTTTACAGATGAACTATTCAAAAGCAAAGGTCCTCTTTATCTATCTCTGAGATCATCTTCATCTCTGGGAACAGAGATTGTCTTCTTCTTTCCCTGAGGGCAAAGGGTCTTCATCACTCTTGTCTCTCTCTCTGTTCAAACTTCTCATGGGATCACAGCTACTTCAACATCTGCTTGTTCAGCATGGATGCCGTTGCTCATGTCTACAATTTGAATGCTCCCTCTCCCCATGCTTTCTCCATGAGTTAAAAGGAAAAAACAGTCTGATGTATCAATCATATCTTCACCATAGCCTCACAAGAGAATTTCAGTCCAAGCTAGGACATCTCCTCATCCTCCTCCCATCTGGGATTTTACTCTTCTTTACTGACCTCGATGTCTCCATGTTGTTTCACTGTGTCTTCAATCTGTCCTTTTCTTTCTCTAGAGAGAGAATGGAATGTCTGTGCCTCATCTGTGCACTGAAAGAGTTAATATCTTGCCCGCACAGCGGCTGGAGCAGTTACAGTGGAGTATTTCAGGCTATGCTGGGGAGCTGGGCCAGGATAGCAGGGGCCCAGCGAGAACGGCTGTGGTCGCTCTGGCTGCAGGGCTGTTTTCTGGCTTTTGCTGCCTTCAATCCCAGCCGTGGGGCTGATGGTCTTCCCTCCCCCTGCCCAGCCGCATCTGGGACCTGGCCCGGCCCTTGCAAGGCCACACGGGCCATGGTAGAGAGGGCCTGGCCTGGCCTATAGCTGATCCCAGGGCACAGCAGACCCCAGCTCGACCCTGGCCAGCAGTGGGGCAGGGCTCAATGTTGGCAAGATGTCAGCAGCCGTAGCCCGGCCCAGCCTCAGCCAGGGGCCTGTGGCTTCCCCTCCCCTGCCCGATCACCACACTTGGAGGGGGTGGAAAACTTCTTTCTCCAATGCCTGGAAAGCAATAGAGTCTTTTTTCCAGGCTTGTTCTTTTTTAACACGTGTGTTCACAGTGGTGTGTTCAACTTTCTCAGTGGTTTAACAGGTTGTCAGTTCTCAAAACTATTCCCTGATTGGTTTTTGTCAGACATAGAGGAAGTTTTCAGCAGCTCCTCAGAAAAATCACTTCCGTGGTTTGCCTTCAAAGCAAAACTAGTACACAGGATTACAGATGAAAGTTGGTCTCCAGAATCCCTTGATGTAATTTTTCTGTGGATGAAGTACAGCTTCTTGACACAAGAAAGATTGGTCTAGCCAGGCAATACAGATCTCTCTAACTGTTCTCTCTAACTGTTGTTTCCTTCTTTGCTGCATCTTGTCATTCTCTGCAGTGATGATGACTTTGACATGTCGAGATATTCCTCCTCAGGATACTCATCGGCTGAGGTGAGTTATATTCTTTCCTGCCATCCTTGCCATGAATGCTAGTAGTTGAACAGCCAGAAACAATTTATAATGGCCTTGTGCTGCCAGAAACAGCTCCACAAGTAATTTACCAGTCGTGTAGGCTCTATGAGTCTGGAAGGGGCCATGGCAGAAACTGTCATATTTCTATCTCTCCTGATGATCCAGTTGGCTCCATCCCTCCACTTCCATGGTACAGACACAGATCTGCCCATCGGCTGTTATCACAGATACCTTTGGATTCACTCAAACTTTTCCCAGTTCTGCTCAGTTGTGCAGTGTTGGCCCACGTGGTGCAAATACATCAACTTTTCTGTCACAGCACATCAGAAACTGTATGCATGCCAAGGACGCAAATAAAGGATGTGAGAGTGTGCTGTGATTTCCAGTTCCTGTGGGAGTCGAGGTCACCCAGTGCATGTTTATTTGGAGCACCAGAAATTATAGGGAGGACTTGCAGATATGAATTTCTGCCCTTTCAAAGAGAAAAGGCAGGGAAGCTCTGGTTTGTTTGGAGGACTTGACCAAAGACGAGAAGGGATGGAAGAAAGGCTTGCTTCACAAACACTCCAGGGGCAGTCGATCCCGGTGCCCCAGCAGGACTCTCGGAAGCAGCAAGCTGGAATGGCAGAAATGAGCAAAAATCTCGGGGTGGTGGACGAAATGTATCAGAAGCTCCGTGGCTGTAGGTGGAACCGCGAGACGTCTTGGCAAGCAGGCAAGGGATGCGGGGCTACAATGTAGAGAAAGCTCGGAGCAGTGCCGAAGAAGTGGCAGCCCGGCTCCGAGCAGGGCAGGGAAATGTGAGCTCGGGATCCCGGGGTTTTTCGCCTGAGGCACCCAAGCAGATATTAAAAAGTCCCAGTGCAATGGCTGCTCTTACGAACAGAGCTTCGCTCAGGGTAGAAGAAAGGCAGCAGGAGACTGAACCCCACAGTGGTGACGAATTCGCCCCACATCGACTGCAGCCTCTCTTCCCTCCAAGAGAGATGCTGAAAGCACAAAACAGTAAGGGGCTGCACCGAACCCCGTTTTCGCAGTCCAAATCTAGCGGTATCTCTGCCATGAGAAACCCTATGTAAAGAGACAGTAGCCAGCTGCACCCCTCCCCTGAGCTATTACACCTTCTTTTGTGTCTCTTAAGTAGCCAGTGGTTATTGTCTCCTAGCAACATGTATGAGGGAAAATTCCTTAAGAGGGCAAAAAACCCCAAACAAACAAAAGGAGAACTCCTAAAACCCCAACAGCATGCCTCACGTGTGGTCAAAAACTGGGACTCTTTCATTGATGGGACAGCTGCTAAGGATAGGGAAATATATTCCAGAATATATTGCAGAGGACTTCTTTCCTCTTCCAGCCATCAGAAGGAAGAAATCTCAAGTGTTTGTCTGTGTCTTTGTTTGTCTGTCTGTTTGTCTGTAGCAGATCAACCAAGACTTGAACATCCAGCTCCTAAAGGATGGGTATCGGTTAGATGAGATCCCAGATGATGAGGACCTCGACCTAATCCCCCCTAAATCCATCAACCCTACCTGCATGTGTTGCCAAGCCACCTCCTCCACCGCCTGTCACATCCAGTAGTGAGGCCGGCAGGCTGTGATCAGTGCTTTCCACTATAACTGTAAAACTTAACAGCCATTGCTTCCTCCTATGGTAGGACGTGCACCTCTTTGTGTTCATGGAGCCAGAAGAAACCAAAAAATTTATGATTAGTTAATAAAATATTTTAAACTATGATAAAACAAAAGACAAGTGGATTTAAGTTCCAGGCACTGCCAGGCAAAACTGACTGGTCTGGAGAGCAAATGCAGAGGGGTCCAGAGATACTGCCTTGGTTTGTGCAGGCACTGGAGATGTTTTGTAAGGTGTCTATTCCAGAATAGGAAGGGTCAGATGAAGCTGCAGTTACTGCTGCCCACTGAAACCAATTGATCTACAAGATCAGGGGTGATTCTGAGGTGTCAGACTGTTTTACCTGTGGGAGAAGGCCAGTTCTTAATTGATTCACTAAACCTGATACATTTGCATAACTAATACTGGAATTGGGACACAGAAAAAGGAACTGAGCAGGGCATCCTTTCTTATGGCAAGGCTAGTCAGGACTAGCATGACACAACTCATTTACTTGCAAAAGGGACAAATAGGTGGCATTTCACTGTGAGTCAGTACTAGTTAGAGCTGTTGGGTCGCATATCCAATGCACTCGGTCCTTAGCTCCACATTAAATTACCACTAAACACATTGGATTCAATCTGCAGTCTATCCATGCTCTTCAGGGATTCAGTCTTTGACCGAGAATACCATACTCCTGGGTTCAGTCCAACCATGTATATTGACTTTGGCCAATACTTAATTCCTTCAAGACCTATGTGCTTTCAGAAATCTTAAAGTGTCTTCAGCTAAGAAAAAATGAGTCCTGCATAAGACAGAACTAGAACTGTTCAGTCTGAAGGTCAGTGCTGGAAAAACTAGTTGAAGAAAGCACATTTTCACAGAGCTTGGGTGTTGATGTTGTCTTGACACTGCATCTCTTGGTGCCCATGGGAGATATTTATTAATGCTGAAGGTGTCTGTGGTGCTCAGACTGCTGTTGGCACATACTACTTTTGCTCTAACCTCAGACAGGTCGCATCCCCTCTTGATATCCATTCCTTTCTGCAGCACAAGGGAGAAAGCTGCCTTCCCAAGATTCTACCAACTCCCTGCATCCATCTGCATGGATGTTGCCAAGTGTATGGTGGTCACCATTGATAGGATAGCTCTGCAAGCAAGATGCAAAAGGCATTCTATAGAAGTTTTGCATGTATTTTCAAAGTACTACAAAGAAAGGCAGCACAACTGTGCTTTCCCTCTCTTTACCATTTTCTGATGTTGCTTACATGTGTCAGAAGGCTGCAGAGTGGAGGCTAGTAAAGAGATTAAACAACTTTGGGAGCAGATTTTTGGCAAGGATGTGTTTCCCGCACATTTGGCAGCTGACTCTTGCACAACTGACTTCTCAGTCTGCACGATGCCAGAAAGAATGTGCAAAAAGATTTGGTGGCACAACAGCATCATCCACTCTTAATGAAGTTAAGGAACTTAGGAGTGCAACAAGGACTTAAAATACAGATGCCAGCTCCTGAGAGAAACCTGCACCTGGTCAGTCTGGCATTAATCTTGTGTAGGCAATCCCAAATCACAACCTCTTCCTCTATGCTGAGTTGCTGACCCTTCTGCTACAGGGCTTGTGCACCTCTGTAACAGATGTGGTTCAAGGTTTGGAACAATCCCTTACATAGGAAAGCCTTGAAAGGAAGTGACAAGGATGCCATATTCTAAAGGTGAAAAGCACCTTAAAATGAGCACTTTTCCATGCCTTCCCCTTAGGCTCAACCTAGCCAAGTTTGCCCTGTGGCACTGTCCATTTATGCAGATAGTTCTTTTGAAATGTGAGAAGTAGAAATAGGGTCATGTGAAGAGTCAGCTCTGAAGGGTGGTAGAGGTCAAAGCCAGGATATGTTTACATTGGCACATGTAGCCTGTGCTTGCTGAGCCAAGCAGCAGCCAGGTGACAAAGCCTACTTCATTATAGGTAATAGTGGCCATACCCTGTGTGAGCTTTAAGGGAGAATGGTAAAGAAAGAGCCCAGGCAAAAGTCCCAGTTTATACCCTCAGATCATTACATGGATGCTAAAAGTAAGAGCATGAAACTGCCATGGGAATATCCCAAAGGAGCCATTCAATGGTCTCTTCCCTCCCATCAGCATTCACTATCCCAGTTGCACTCTTTCTGAGTGTTGTAGAGCAACATGGACATCAGCAGACAAGTTGCATCTTTCCCTGGTGCCTGTGGAGAGCAGCTCTTCCCATTGCTTCCCAGACCCAGTTGCCAGCAGAAACTGGTGGTGACTTAGCCTTTCTCTTTCTGTAAAAAGCTGCTCCCATAAAAGATGGATTTGCTCCTGGAAGGAACCCATCTCACCAGTTGTGCCTGGACTGTGGAGTCATTCCAAGTAACAAATGGTGATACAGGCCATAGGATTGCATCAGGGAGTGGAAGGTGCAAAAGAAGTCTCATTAAAATGTGACTGTCTCAAATGTGTCACTGGAAACCAGCAGAGTAGGCACCAGGAAAAGAAAAGGCAATGCTGAGATAAGTGCTATTATCTGCCAAGATGTTTGTCCTCCCAGAGCAGCATTCCATAGTTGCCCATACAGTTGCCCTGGATGAGCTCATTAAGAACTGCTCTCTACCTGGGCTACCTACTCCCTTCTGCACTGGTCCCAAAAGAGTTGCAACTCCACCTTCTCCATCTGTTACACACCTTCCTCAAGCTCACAGAATCTAGGAGATGTGAAGCTTTTTGGGAGATGTAATATAGACTCACTGAGAGAGCTGGAAAACTTGGACAAGCTCTCTTCACAACAGCCCTTCTAGTTTTTATCACCTTCATCTCCATACCCAGCTCACTGATTTCTGGGCTCAGTTTTTTGCACGGAAAAGCTGGGATAGCAGCTGTGTTTGGCTTGTAGCTGCCTCTGTCCTGAGACAAATATAAGGCAACCATCAAACCAGCAGGACATCCAACATCTGTGATGGTGGTTGAGACAGAGAACAAATGGGTTTATCTTCACCCACCTGAAGGCAGTGGGGCTGAGGGTTAGCTAGGCTAATGTAAAACCTTGGTGTGAGCCAGCTGCTTTCATCCTCCCAGGCTCAGCACTGAGGGAGATCTGGAACCCAAGCACCAGGTCCCAGGCCTATAAGCCCATGTGAAATGGACTGGAAATCCACAGCAGAGGCACAGTTGGAAAGCCAGCCAACTGTGTCCCCACCATGCTGGGACAGAGTGCACTGGTAGGGCTGTAGTTGTGCAGAGAGAAAGATGAAGGATGAAGTTTGCAGGGAAGAAAATTCAGAAAACCTTTATTCTCCCCCTTTTTGCACATTTTAACCATTTTTACTCCTTCCACAAGGGTTATTGAACCTTCCGTTTGATAAAGAAGGAAATGAGCCAACATTAAATAGCTTTCTGAAGGGTTCTGAAACCAGACACCACTTGCATGCAGTTTGTCTGTGCCTAAGATGCGACTTCCAGACCTCATTGTACATCCTGTAGTTGAGTCACCATGTGTTGTGGGAACTGGGATGGTAGAATTAGTGCTGACCATCATGTCAAACAGCCTCAGCTTTCCAAATTGAAGAAGAATCAGACCATGAAAGGGGGGAAGCAGCAGCGACAATAGAAGGATAGCTAGTTGTCACAGGTAAACTTCAGTATCCATGTCCAGTGGCTAGCTCTAAATTTGCAAGCTTTGTTATATTGCACATGTCCTCTTTCCACTCCTCTTTTCTTCAAGCAGCTATCATCTTCCCCCTCCCTCATGCACTAGTGATGAGCATCAGAGGCAGTTGCACCAAAAGTGACTCTCAGCCCAGTTCTGCACTCCCCTCGCCCACCCAATCCCAAGGCAGCCCAGACAATTGTTAGCCATCACAAGTCTAAATTTTTAGTAACTCTGCTTGGGTTTCTTTCCTTGTGTAACATAGCTCCCTCCCCACATACTCTAGTAGGGCAGTACAGGAGGCCTCAATCATGTCCCAAGTAGCTTATTTGCCCCCTGGCAGCACCTTACAGACATGAACCTTACTGTGAATGTACTCTGTCGATGCTGGTGAGATCTGGTGCTGCCAGTCATATAGGTGGCAACTGATTGGGATCCATTGGGAAAAACCAGAAGGAAGTAGCTACTGTCCATTTTCTTTTCCTTTTTGAGAGAGAGTGGGATTTTTTTTTATTATGATTATTGTCCACCTTCCAGTGGCCAAGTTCTGGGGTGCATTAATAACAGGTTAATTGACTGTCCAGACAGGTATGGAATTTCACACCAACCTTAATGGCAAAACACCATGTTTCTATCCAGAACCTGGATACAGGCTGGGTTTCTCCCATGCTGTCAAAGTGCTTTCAGCAGGCTCCAGATAGCCATTTTTGGCAGACAGGGAAATAGCACTCTTCAGAGTTCAGATCAAATCTTCACTTGCATTTCATGCCCTTAGCTTGGATAAAAATCAACTCAAATACTTCCCAGGTCTCCTTTCCCCATGTGGTGTCCTGTGTCTCAGGGGAGGAAATGGTGGAAGGCATTTGGGGGTCACCAAAAGCAAGATCCTTTTTGGATGTATTTAATGGAAATATCTTTCAGGAGGAGAGAAGACCTCACAACCTTTGTGTAAATCTCAGAGCAGTAGACTAATTTCCGGCTATCCTTGCATATAGTGAAACATAGTTGAAACATCCAAATGCAAAGTATAGTTAAATATAGGGTTTGACCTGAATAACCTTTTAATTAGGAAGATAAATTTGTTGTAGCTTGACCTTAGTTCATATAAGGAACCTGTTAATCATTTGACATGCAGTGTATTAATGCTGTACTTAACTTGGCCATTGGTTTTATTATCTAGGTTTGGGAGATTTTTCACTCTTGAAACATCAATCTGCATCTTGTATAAGGCAGGGGGGATGTTTCTTTTTAACTATTCAGAACATGTAGCACACTGTTGTACTTCTGTTCCCATCCACGTAGAGTATTGCCTTAGATCAATTGTGTTGTGGTTTGTTTTGGGTTTTCTTTTTTCTACCATCTGTTTTATGCATTAAATTATTTTAAACAGTGGGAGGTTTCGAAAACATTAAATATGTATAATTTTTTTTAACATTTCAATTGCAGTATTTATCATTGCTACTGGTTGTGCATAGTGTAATAGAATTAATATTAAAAAGCATACATATGAAATCCAGCTTGCCAGACTGTCATTGGAGTGAACTGTGGTGAGAGGGTATGAACCATACCATCTCGTCTGAGACCCCAGCAATCACGGATACTGAAAACAGGGGGTACTAGCCTTCATGCCATGGCAAATACTAGTTTCTTGGGTCCAGTAGAAGCAGCTGGTGTGGAGCTGTGCTGTATGGCACAGTTAAACCTGCTGGGGCCAGCCAGTCCCCAGTCAGCATTTGGGAAGGCTTTTCCTCATGGCAGCAGGNCTCTCTCCTTCCAGATGGCTTCATCGGCGTAGACAACACTAAATGTATATTTAGAGTCAGTCCATATATTTACCTTCTTTTCTTCACTCAGGTCTAGGGCTCTCATCAGTGTCTAAGTAACCTGACTTTTCCTCCCTGTCTCTGGATTTTCCTACTCAAAAGCAAAAAGGTCTTGGCTGTTTTTGTGTACAGGAATACAGAAAAAGGCATCCTTCAAGTTTACAACAGTAAACCACCCTAATTCGTCTGTCAGTGTGGTCAAAAGGGTGTAGGGATTGGCTGCTACTGGGTGTATGTCCTCTGCAATTTTGTTATTTGCTCTTAAATCCTGTAGTAATTGGTAACTCTTACTATCTGTTTTCTCAACAGCCAAAATGGGAGTGTTGAATTTGGACTCATATTGCACTAATAAACCATGTTGGAGGAATTTTTCAATTATAGATACCAATCCCTTATGGTTCTCTAATTTCAAAGGGTACTGTTTTTGCCTTACCAGTGTGGCTCCTGGTCTGAGTGCAATACTCACTGGTTCTGCCCGTTTGGATCTTCCTGGGATATCACTGGCCCACACTATTGCTTTGACCACATTTTCAACTTCTATGGGAATTTCACCCCTTTTTCTTGTATAAAAAGTGAAACAACTTGGACAAATTTAGATTCAGGAATTACCACTCTTACACCCTCCCCCTTTTTAAATTTAATTTCTGCTTCTAATTTTTCTAACAAATCCCTCCCAAGCAATGGTTTAGGGGAGTTAGGCATATAGAGGAATTGATGGGTTACCCAGTGCTTCCCCAGTTTGAATTTTAAAGGTTGGAAGAAAGGCCACATTTCGCATACCCTGGTCGCCCCAACAACATGTACAGTATCATGACTCAGTTTCCCTTCTAAGGTATTTAACATAGAATATGCCACTCCAGTATCTACTAAAAACTCAATGTCATCTTTGCCCAGCTTAGCTATAACCGAAGGTTCTGCTGGGTGGATAGCCTTCTGTCCCCATCACTTGGAACTTGAATCACTTGAGGTTTGTACTACTGGGAGATGGGGGACTGAGGATTTTTCTTTCAGCACTGGACAGTCATTCTTCCAATATCCCCACTTCTTACAGTAAGCCCATTGATCCTTCTCCGTAGAGGAAGTTTTCTTGGATGACTTTTCCTGAGTTACCTTCTTACTAGGTTGGGATTTAAGTTTTTCAGTTGGGCCCCTGTCTCGAAACACCCTCCAGGCTACTTCTAGTAATTTATCTATGTCTCGGACTACCTGTCTTTTGCAGCTTTCTTCTTATATCATCTGAAGCCTGACCCATAAACAAGAGATCTAGATGGGCTTTACCATCATTTGACTTGGGATCTAAATCTGTATATTGAATTGCAGCGTCTCTTAATCTGTTAAAAAAAAAATCAGTGGGTGATTCATCATAATTTTTCTTTTATTGCATAAATCTTTGACCAATTTATAGCTTTAGGGACACCATATTTTAGCCTATATACCACAAGGCTTTGATATAGTTTTAACCTCGCCATATGCTCTGGTTTATTTGGGTCCTACCCAGGATTTTCTAGGTGAAATATCTGTGTGATAGTGCCTTGGAGCAGCTCATTAGTTATGCTGGCCTCCACTGACATTGTGATAGCTTTATTGACCATTCGTCTCTCAGTGGGATTGAATAATGTGTCTAACATAGAGTTCAAATCAGCCCAATCAGGGTTTTGTGAGTTAATTGCTCTTTCTACTAATGTGGCCACTTTATCTGGGTTTTCTTTATATTTCCCTACTGTAGTTTTCCATTGCTCTAACTCAGTAAGGGAGTATGGAACTTTTATATATATGGGCCCCTGGTTGCCAACTGCTTGTTGTAACAGGGCTTATAAAAATTGCTTCTCTTTCTTTCTCCTTTTTTTGATCTAGTACTTTTTGCTATTGGGCTCCATTCTTTGACAGCCTTTTTAGCTATCTTGCCCCTCCTTTGCGTGCTCAGAGATTCAATTATCGCATCAATTTCATCTTCCTCCTCCTCCTTGGAATCACTGGAGCAAGAGCTGTCCAACTCTGCAGATTCTGCTGGAATATTAGATCTGTTTCCACTAATCCACTAATCTAGAAAGCGCCAAGCAGGATTTACACCATAGTGAAAGTTGGTCTGTGTCCCGGCTAGCTTTATTGACATCATCTCCCGAGGCAGGTCCCAGGCATTCAGGGTGTCTATGGAGATTCAAAGGCCTGTGAGTGGAAGAATCACCATTCCCCCCTTGGAAGGGCCCCTCTCTGCCCTCAGACAGCAGTGGGGGTGGCACTGGTGGCACTGGCAGGGGGGCTGGCCTCACCGGAGGCGACCGTGGAAAGCGGCGGAAGGGCCCCTCCCGG
>VXBI01000298.1:31728-42096 GCA_013397375.1 Toxostoma redivivum | reverse complement strand
CGGACCGAGCCTACGCCGGGTCCGTCCTGCCGTGACCCGTTTCAAGCCCGGTCCCAGCCTTTCCTGCCGTCTTCCCGGTGCCGGTCTCGTTCCGAGCCCGGTCCCAGTCTTTCCTGCCGTGCTCCCGGTGCCAGCCCCGGACTGGCTCCTCTGCACCATGTCCCTGCTCCCAGCCCCGGTCCCGGTCATTCCCGCCGTGTCCCCGGTGTCAGTCCCGCTCCTTCTTGCTCTGTGCCCTTCCCACCTTGTCCCGGTCCCGGTCCGGCTCCTCCGTGCCGCGTTCCCTGCTCCCAGCCCCGATCCTTTCTGCCGTGTCCCAGTCCGGGCACCGCGGTGTCGCCTGTGCCAGTGGCGGTGTGAGCCCGGGTCCTTCCCGCCGTGCCCCCGGTCCCGGTCCCGCCCCCCGGAGCCAAGGAGGACATGGTCGCACGGGAGTCCGAGGCTGCTTTATGGGGGCGCCCGGGCCGGCGGGCGAGCGGGGCGGGGGGAAGGCAGTGCTTCCCGGTACCGGCAGGGAAAGGNGGGAGGGGACGGGAGAGAGGGGACACAGCAGAGGAGAGGGGACACGGGGAGGGGAGAGGGGACACGGGAGGGGGGACAGGGGACAGAGCAGCAGGAGAGGGGACACGGGGAGGGGACAGGGAGAGAGGGCAGCGGCCATGGGGGAACACGGCCCCATCTGCGGGGACACCGCGGGGTGAGAGGGGACACGGGGAGGGGCCGGCGGTGACATCTTACGCTTGGGGCTGCTCTGGCTGTCGGGCTCGGGCACCTTCCAGTCCAGCTTGCGGCCCTTCTCGTAGAGCCCCTTGAGCACCTTCCGGAACTCCTCGGGCTCCGAGCCCTGCGGGCTCAGCTCCAGGTACTTGCGGTAGAGCTGCAGCGCTGTCCGCGCGTCCTCGATGCTGTCGTGGGTCTCCCCCTGGATCTTCAGGTCTGCGGGGACAGCCCTCGCTCAGCGCGGGGACCCTCGGGAGGTTCCGCCCCTTCCCGGATCCCAGAGTTCGGCTACCGACCCAGGAAGTACCAGGCGAGGAAGCGCAGGGAGATCATCCTCTTCCTCGGGATGTGGAACAGGTACACGGTGTCGATCACCTGGTCCTTGGGCACCTGGGGAGGGGACAGAGTCCTGCTGCCGGGGCAGGGGGGACAGGGACCCGACCTGACCCCTCCCAGCCCCACCCCAGCCCCCCACCGTGGCCAGGGAGGGGGCTCAGGCTGTCACCATCAGGTTGATGACACGGAAATCCTTCTGCAGCCCGTGGCCCACGAACTTGACGCCCACATCGATGAGGAAACGCAGCTTCAGGTAAGTGGATTTGAGGGTGGTCAGGTGTTTGGAGGAGATCTTGGCATCCAGGTCTCCTGGCTTGATCCCGGAGTACTGGGTCAGGTAATCTACCACCTGCAGAGACCAGAGCACCTGGAGGGGGCTGGCAGGGCCCAGGGGCTCTGCCCCCTCCCCAGTTCCCCTGCCAGCACCCTGGGGCAGGGCCTGGTGTTGCAGGACAACAGCCCCAGGTGATCATGGAGCAGAAAGGTGTCCAGGTGAGGATATGAGAGTCCAGGTGAGGTGATCATAGAGGACACACGAGTCCATGAGGAGCACCAAGGTGTCCATGGGGAACACCCTGGTGTCCAGGTGAGGTCACCATGGAGGACACAGGTGTCCAGGTGAGGTCACCATGGAGAACACCCTGGTGCCCAGGTGAGGTCACCATGGAGAACACAGGTGTCCAGGTGAGATCAGCACGGAGAACACGGGTCCATGTCCTGCCTGGGGCCTTGGGGAGCTGCATGAGGCCAGGTGTGCACCCCGTACCTGCTCCTGGGTGGAGATGTAGTCATCGATGAAGGGGACGCCCTCGTTGGGGCCCTGCCCGCGCACGCAGGTGATCCGGGCCACCGACATCTGGCTGGGCTTGATGGTGGACTTGGTGCCATCACTGCGCAGCTCAGCCTCCTCCTGCGACCAGGGACAGGACATCTGGTGACCAACAGCCCCAGAGAGGGGGTCCCTGTGCCCTGTCCCCCCTGCCCCATCCTCAGGTCCCCCCACCTCATTCAGCGTGACGAACTCGGCGTCCAGCCCCACCAGATCTCCTGCCTGGGGCATCTCATTCAGCATGAGGGGGATGAAGGTGGCGTGGCACTTGCGCTGCTTGCGGGCCAGCGAGGCCTCGGCCAGGAGGACACTGGCCTCGATGGGGTTCTTGACTGAGCAGGGAAAGGGGAAGGAGCTCAGCGGTGCCGTGGCGGCGCCGGCCCCGCCGCCACTTCCACGCCAGGCACTCACTGACGAGGTTGTACTTGGAGTTGAGGTTCCTCCGGGCGTAGTAGAGGATGGCTGGCACCTTCCAGCTCATGTCAAACTGCACAGCCTCGCACTGCAGGGGAGGGGGGACGGTCAGGGGCAGCCTGGGTGGCTCCATGGGGTGGCCACGGTGTCACATCAGCGCTCACCTTGTCCACGGGCTCGATGAGGAAATCGTTGAAGAGGTACCACTGCTGGTGTGTGACTCCCTGGGGAGAAAGGTACAGCCTTAGGGGGCCCCCCCAGGCCAGAACAGTGACTCCTCTGCACAGTTACCAGGGAAAGGAGGGTGTGACCATGCCATGTGGGAACCCCCGCCCTTCCTGGGACACCGTGGGGAAATCCCTGCTGGCCTGGGTGGTGACAGAGGACGTGAAAGGATTGGGCTGGACGGGCTCCGGGCTCTACCCAGCTCCCGAGCAAAACTCCAGGGAGATGCAAGAGATAAGAGACAGGGATGGAGCCTTTGACACACTCTGGGAACTCCTGGCTTGGGCATCTCCAGCAGAAACCAGGACTGCCCAGACCAGCCCTTTCCTCGGGAAGGGAGATGACGTCCCTGCCCTTACCTGGAAGTACAAGGACAAGCTGGCACCGTGCCCGTGGCCAGGAGGAACCAGCCTGAGTGGGTGTGGGAAGAGGGTTTCTTCAGCCCTTCCCTCCCCGTGAGGGGCCCCAGCAGCTCTTGGCACGTTCAACCAAACACTCAACACTTGGCTGAGAGAGCCAGGAACGATGGATCCCGTGGGTGAGACCCCTCGGGGAGGCTCCTGGGAGCCAGTGGGGGACCCTCAGGGTCTCACCTCCTTCCTCTGGTGGTAGGTCTCTCCCACCTTGATGTGCCCCACCAGGCTGCCCCCAGTGCGGGAATCCAGGATGTGGACGACAGTGGCCATGAGGTCGTAGATGTAAACGGAATCAGGGTCGTCCGTGGGGCTCAGCTGTGGGAGGAACCAGGAATGTCAAAGCCCCCAGACCACCAGCCTGGACATTTCTGTGCTCCTCTGATTTCCTCTCAGCAGAAAGTGGTTCTGTGGTAGCTCTGCCCCCACATGCCTCTGTCACCTCACCACGGTGATTCTGTCACTTTACCTCATCGGTCTCGCTCCAGTTGCTCACGTCAAGCTCTTTGCTCTTGGTCAACCTCATCTTGATGGCGTGAGGAATCCAAATGTTCTTCAGTTCCTCCACAGAAGGATATGAATGCCCTGTGTCAGGGTTCCCCAGATCCTTCCTGCACAGGGAATCATGGAAAGCTGAGTTGGAATGAGATGTCACCCAGGCCAGGACTCCCACCCAGCTGCTCCCCGGCTGACTCCTAAAATTTCTGTGGGAAGCTGGAGCTGCCTGGAGCAGGACTCCGGGAGAAGTGCTCAGCCAATGTGGTTTTTGGGGTTTTTGTCAGTTAGAAAAGTGGCACGAGGTTGGGGGGCTCAAAAGGGGGTCATGAGGTGGGTGACAAAGCAGATGTGGTGCAGCCTCACACAGGCAGGGTATCAAATTAACATAATTTCGGTAAGAAACAGCCCAGAGAATCACCCAGGAGGTGCCACTGCTCAGAGGCACCACCCCAGGAACAGAATCCCAGAATCCTTGAGGTTAGAAAAGCTTTCCAAGATCATCAAATCCAACCTCTGGCCAATCCCCACCTTGTCACTCAGACCAGAGTGTCACATCCAATCATTCCTTGGCCGCCTCCAGGGATGGTGACTCCACCACCTCCCTGGGCAGGTCCAAACTCTTTCCATGAAGAAATTCCTCCTGAATTTCTACCTACCACTCTCCAAGAGAGATCTCCTTTCCCTTGGTGATGTCAAAGCCTCCTCTCTTCATCATGGCTTTCTGAAAGGAATACTGGCAACGAAACACAGGCAAGCATCAGCACAAGGTGACAGGCCAGCCCTGGGGACACGTGGCTGACAGCCAGGCCAGGAGCAGGGAAAAGACAGGGATATTAAAGTTGGTGACAGGGATATTAAAGCAATGGAAACCCAAGGTCACTGCCTTGGTGCTCCTGGGGGGGCTGGGGGAAGGACAAAGTGACTCCTGCAGTCCCTTCAGCTCTGCCACACCAGGAGATCTCGTCTTTTCCAACTCCAGAGGCACAGACCATGCCACAGGCATGACCCAATTGCAGCAGGTCCTCTGCAAGCACGGCTCAGGTGGAGGGAGAGAGGCCAGAGACAGCGAGAGCAGAGTGAAAACCTCGGCGGGGCCGGGCACTGCAACCCCCACGTGCCGGCAGAACCGGCCCCGCAGTGTCTCCCCCACCTCAGCCTGTGTCTTCCAGAAATCTGCCTCCTTGGAGCTGTTCACCTCACAGTTAATGACCAGCACGTCTGGCAGGCAGCGGATGTTGCGGGTCTGCACCTGCAGGGAGAGGGGGAGATGCAAATGAGAGCCCTGGAGAGGCTCCCAGCAGGATTTGGGACATCCGCCAATGCCTCAGCCTGCAGAGCTTCCTCCCCTCCCTGGCTGCATTCCTGGGGAGCATTTCCAGGACAACAGGGCTGCTCCAGCAGTTCCTGGGGGGGTTGTTTCTCCCTGCTGAATCCTTGCCCCTGTGAGAGGAATGCACAGAGCCCAGGAAATACCCCAGGGCTGCCAGCCGGGCCAGGAACCGCATCTTGGCATGGGCTGAGGAGGTTCCCCGGTGACTCACGGAGAAACTGCCCCCCTCACACCCGTGTCCCACAGCCCCTCGTGCCTGACCCCCCTCCCAGGCTCACCGTGGGCTGGTACTTCTCACAGTTCTCACACCAGGCTTGTGTGTTCTGCTCCAAGCAGATGCTGCGTTTTAAAATTTGGGCGAACTCGTAATCCTTGGCTGGTTTTTCTGGAGGGAGAAAGGAGAATAACGTCACCTCCCCAACACACAAACCTTGACCAGCTGAGCTCAGCCAAACCTCTGGGGTTTTCCTTGCAACCACCAACCAGAAGGTCAAGCCCCAAATGTGTCTTTCTGAAGCCAAAAGCTTGGCTGGTTGGAAACCCACCCCTGGAGCTGAGGCAGCTCCAGGCTGTGGGTGTGTTCCAGCTGGAAAAACCATGGATAACAAACCCCACCCAGCTGGGGGGGCTGGGCCCTGCTGTTACCAGCGCTGTCAGGGTAGGAGAGGGTGAAGAGCAGCGTGGAGGACACACGGACAGTCTCCTTCCCACAGCGGCACATGCTGCAGTTCTCCATCTCACAACTGAACAGCTGCCCGATGACAGAGTCCCCCGAGGAGCCAAAGCTGCTGGAAAAACAGCACTGGGATCAGCAGAGATCCCTGAACTGGGGACACACAGCTCAGGCTGCACAGGGCCAGCTCCCAGATTCCAGCAGATTTCGGGGAATCTGAGCGGTGCCAGCCTTCCTCTGGAAGCTCAGCTGGTGTCCTCTGTAAAGCCTCAAGCCCCCAAACAGGTTTTAGGGGGGCAGAGGCTCAGCACAGGGTTAAAACACGGGGGGAGCTGCATTTCCCATGGATCCCTCAGTGGCAAGAAAGCTTCTCGAGGGATGGGTGGGGTCTCTGGGGACCCCCCCCTGTCCCACCCCTGTGCCAGGGCCTCACCTGCTGCCAGCCCCTCGGTAGGCCTGGGGTCCCTCCTGCTCCTGCGTTTCCTGGTGCAGCTGAGTCAGGATGAAACGGTTCCAGCTCTGAATCAGCCTCCCCAGGTTCACCTTCCCCGTGGCTTCGTCTGAGTCTGCCAGGATCAAGCCCAGCGCCGACGCCTCCGGGATTGTGCGGAAAGCCCGCAGAAAATTGCTTCCCTGGGCATGGCGCAAGAGCAACAAGTCACTGAGGTCAACAGGAGTTTCCATCTGCCTGCCCAGCATTGCTCCCATTCCTCTGGCACCCCTGTGACCCTCCTGGGCAGCCCAGCCCAGCACATACCTGGCAGGGGTCTCCTCGGGACAGGTCCAGCATGTGGAAGAGCAAGCCCAGCTCGCAGCCCAGGCAGAATTCCTTCTGGCACAGGTGGTTCTGCACCAGGCAGCGCACTGGCTCCAGGAAATACAGCACCTGGCAGAGACCCTGCAGTCAGGGGGGCTCTGGGGTGATTCACAGGGGTCTGGGTGGGACTGGGGCAGCTCTCACCTGGATCATGCAGTTGCAGTAGGCGTTGGGAATGTGGGGCTCCAGCCCTGCAAACAGCGTCTTGTTGTAATGCTTGAAGTCAAAATCCTCCAGCCCCAGCTTGGAGTATTTGATGGTGACCTGAGCAGAGATGTGAGAGGTGAAACAAACACCTCCCCACGCCATGGGACCCCTGAGGGACCCCCAGTGCTCCCCAGAGTGCCCCAGAGCAGGTCCCCAAGGCCATCACCTTCCTGTACTTCTTGGCCACCCTGTAGAGATGTGGCTCCTCCTCACGCCCAATCGGGGACTCAGGGACTTGGCTGAAGTTGTCAAACTCGTTGTCCATCTCCTTTAACCGATAAGGAATCTTGGAGCAGGGAGAGACAAGGGGTGAGCAGCTGAACCCTGAGGCGGGGAGAAGCCCCACAAGCAACTCCCGGGCTTTCCTGCCTCCCTGAATGAGCAAAGGGATCCACCAGAACGGAGTGGGGCCCTCCCTGGACCTGCACGAGGCCTCCACACCTTCCTGCTCGCAGGGATTTGTCACTGTGGGAAAGCACAGGGCAGTGTTTTCCCAAGGGTGAGGGACGTGCCATGAACCTCCCAACCTGACAGCTCAGCCCTTCCCTGCCCACAGAGCCACAGAGGGATGGAACTGGGAAAACTCCATCCCTTTCCTGCTCAGGAGAAGCTGCCACCTCCAAACTTCACCTGCACCATCCCAAGGGAATTCTACCACTTGTGCCCATCCCTGAAACCTTGGGGATCTCTCAGCATGCAGGGAGCTCTGTCCCTTTCCAGGCTGCAGAGCTCCACCCTCCCAAAATCCCCTCCTGGTACCTGGTTCCGGAGCTTGGTCCTGGGGTTTGGGGCGTAGCCGATGAATCCCACTTTCTTCATGGTGCGCAGAATCTCGGGATCCACCGGGGGGGCTCTCCTGGAAACACCCCCAGACCCAGAGCAGCATCTCTCAGCCATGCAGGGGGTGCTCAGGGACCCACCCCGAGGGTGATCCTGAGTGTTCCCCCCTCCTCAGCCCTTCCCCAGGTTCATTTCCATCCCAGGACAGGGCAGCGCTGAGTAAGCGGTGTTGGGGGCAGGAAGAGGGAGAAGGAGATTCCACATGGGCACAGCAGAGCCAGGATCCCACTGGGAGTGGGAGGGAGGGAGCTTGGACCATGTCCCACCATCCTCACACCTGCCCAGTCACACCTCCACTGCAGGAAACTCAGCTGGGGTTTCACAGGCCAGCAGGAATGATGCTTAGGATTTAGCTTTTGTATTTTTCAGATCCTATGCTGCTTGAGTGTAGAACTCTAAAACTCCTCAGCCTGTCAGCTGCTCTTCTCTCATTTTATTCAGACAAAACAATTCCCCTCTAGTCCTGAAACTCAAGGACACCTCACTGCCTCAAGCCCCCAGAGATAAACAACAGTGAATTGAAGGGGGGCAATTGGAGTAAATGACTCCATTACCTGAACTGTAATTGGAGGATTAACCCTTGATATGTAAATAGACCAAACTTATGAAAGGAGACTCAGGGGTGACCTTATCACTCTACAACTTCCTGAAAGGTGGTTGTAGTCAGGTGGGGGTTGGTCTTTTTCACCAGGCAACAACTAACAGAATGAGAGGACACAGTCTGAAGCTGCAGCAAGGGAAAATTAGATTGGATATTAAAAAAAAAAGTTTTTCACTGAAAGAACAATCAAGTACTGGAATGGTCTTGCATGGGGAGGTGGTGGAGTCACCATCCCTGGATGTGTTTAAAAAAAGACTGGATGTGGCACTCAGTGCCATGGTCTAGTTGAGGTGTTAGGCAGGGGTTGGACTCGATGATATTGATAAATTCTGTGATTTCTGTGAAAAACTCATGACCATCATCCATCTTGGGTGCAGCCTCTGAGAGGCTTCGACTGCCCACGGTGCATCTATTGAACACCTTCAATAAATACCTGCTTTATTCTCTTTTTAGGCAGCCACTCAAGACATCAGAAAAGACAGGGACTCCACCAGAACCCCTTCCTGCATGGTTTCACCGGGACTCACCGCGGCGCTGGGGCCGAGTTGGCGGCCGGCCAGTCGGAGAGCAGCGCGTCGCTGGTCAGCGGCACCGGGATCAGCGACAGCGGCACCAGGTCCTGGTTCCAGTCCAGGTGTGGCAGCGTGTCCACCATGCAGGGCAGGGCAAAGTCGGTCTCCCGGGAGTAGGCATTGAAGGTGACCTCGGGGGAGTCGGCCCAGAGGTGGACGCAGCCCTCGGAGTCGCCGAAGGCCAGCGCCTGCTTGCTGGCCGACACGTCGAACGTCATGATGAGCGGCCCCACGGTGTTGACGTGGAAGATGTCGGCGGGGTTGGCCAGCCCGGTGGGCTCACAGAACTGGCACTGGCCTGGGGGGAAGGGAAAAGTGGGAGAATGTGGCATGGTGGGAATCAGGATGTGGTGATACACAGGCTTTGTGTTGATGGAAGGGGTTGGACACGGGGCAGCAGCGCTCGGACAATCATCGTGGAATGTCCTGAGTGGGAAGGGATCCACGAGGATCAGTGTCCAGCTCCTGGCCCTGTGCAGGACAAGCCCAAAATCTCTCCAGTTCCCAAATCCCATCACCTGAGAGCATTGTCCAGACCCTCCCCAGTCCCCAAATCCCAACACCTGAGAGCATTGTCCAAACTCTCCCTGACTTCCAGAATCATGGAATATCCTGAGCTGTAAGGAATCCACGAAGATCATTGAGTCCTGGCCCAGCACAGGACAATCCCAAAAGTTCCTCAAATCCCCAAATTCCAACACCTGACAGAGTGCATTAAGGACTTGAGACCATTGTCCAAACGCTCTCTGACTACCAGACTCATGGAATATCCTGAGCTGAAAGGAACCCACAAGGATGAAAGGATGAAAGTCCAACTCCTTTCCTTGCACAGAACACCCTAAAATCAAACCTTGTCCCTGGGAGTGTTGCCCAAACACTCCCGGAGCTCTGGCAGCCTCAGGACCATGACCAAGAGCCTGCTCAATGCCCCACCACCCTCTGGAAGAAGAACCTTTTCCCAAAATCCCATCTAAACTCCTTCTGACACAGTTCCAGACAGCAAAGTGAGGAAGTTGTGAGGTCTCCCCTCATTCTCCTCTGCTCCAGGCTGAATCCCACAGCATCCAACCCTGAGTTTGGGGACAGCAGGACCATCCCCAGAGCGTGACAAAGCCGGAGCTGCCCTCACCTGTCTGGGAGATGATGGCCAGGCGGGAGGTGTAGGTGGGGATGAAGCGCAGGAAGAAGGGGTCGATGTGCACCTGCAGGGGGGTGGTGGCTCTCATCATGCGCAGGTCGTACACCTTGAGGAAGCGGTCGCAGGCCAGGCCGTTCATGCGGCTGGAGAAGCCGCAGGTCACCAGCAGGTTCCCGTGCACGTCAAAGTCCGACAGGCTCCCGGAGTGCGCGTCAAACTCGTGCTCCACCACGAAGGAGCGCAGGTCACGCAGGGACACCTGCGAGGGGACGTCCTGGCTGTGGCCACCCAGCCTCTGGAGCGCTGGGAAGAGCCCAAATTCCGGGATATCCCCCCCGTGCAGGTGTTACCTTGCCCGAGGTGTGCCCGCAGAAGAAGAAGCGGTTGGATTGTCTCATGATGGTGATGCCCGGCACCTCCACGGTGTACTGGGGAGAGAAGGGATGAGAAGGGATGGGCAGGGATGAGCAAGGAAGAGAAGGGAAGAGCAGGGACGAGCAGGGAAGAGCAGAGATGGGCAGAGAAGAGCAGGGAAGAGGAGGGAAGACAAGGGAAGAGAAGGAAAGATGATGAAAGATGACAAAAGATGATGAAAAAGGATGAAAGATGACGAAAGACGAGGGACGGGCAGGGAAGAGCAGGGATGAGGAGGAATGGCCAGGGATGAGCAAGGAAGAGAAGGGAAGAGCAGGGACGAGCAGGGAAGAGCAGAGATGGGCAGGGAAGAGCAGAGAAGGGCAGGGAAGGGGAGGAGA
>VXBI01000297.1:95309-117989 GCA_013397375.1 Toxostoma redivivum | reverse complement strand
TGCTCTAAACCAGGACAGCTGGTAATCATCTGTGAAGTATATGTTTTTGTTTATAAACATGGTTATTTCATAGAAACAAAATGTGGACCAGAATATTAAAAAAGAAGCCATTATATTTTTCTCATATTCGAAGTTTGTTACTATTTGTGCAATCTATTTAGGTACTATCCATAATACTCTCCAAAAAACCAAAATAACATGAAGTAGTTTCTGCATGTGTCAAAGAACTCAGTAAATTATTTTTTCCATTTTTCTTGTAAATTCTTAATGATTAACTTTTCTGTATTTTTCTGAAGTAAAAATAAAATATGTAAATAAAGGTGAAAGTGAGAAAATTTACTGCAGTTTGCCAAATTTTATATTTGGTACATGATCTGGGATTTATTTTCCAATTACACTGAAGCATATTTGTCTTCCATTCTGATGATTAACACAAAATAGAAAAGAAAATCAGTATGAAAGAAAATGTAGCTCTAATGTCACAATATATGGGTTCCTTTTTCAAGATTTCATTTCTCAAGTAATTCAAGATGGGCATGTGTAACTTATATCATTATGTTTTTCTAGCTTAATTTAAATAAGCAATTATTAGGTTTTCTGAACTATTCATGGCTCTTGTTTCCAGATAATTAATTGTCACACATAGTTCAGATTCCTTTTATGCAAAATGTGTATGCTTAACCAGGAGTGCCTTAGGACATTTTCAAGATGAATACAAGGTTTTCATGCTTACATTTATCAAGTAAATTATGGAGGCACACTCTGTGAATGAGAGAATTAGATATGTCTGTATAGGATCAGATAATACTGATATTTGTAACTAACGATAAAATAGCCTAACAATTATTCATGCAGTACAAATATCCATAAGCCTAGATACTTTCAACAACATTTAACTAGAAATTCTTGGCAGGAATTGTCCTTAAGGGGAAAAAAAAGCAAAACAACACCAAATCTTTCAAATAATTCTCTCTTAGTAGCATACAGGTTTTGAGTGGTGCTTGAGGGAAACAGAGACAATAATGAAGTTACAGATTTCATCATTATGACTGTTTGTCCCTTTAAGAAAAGAAAATAAAAATTAGTTGAGTCGTCTTGCCTTGGGTCCTGAACCTCTCACTGACAGACGGGGTTACTAAAAAATATGAGTCATTTAAGTGTAGGTAAAGCAAAAATAAGAAAAGAGGTTCATATAACCATGGCACTGAAACACTTTTTAGTTTGTTCTGTATTTTCCAGAGGGTGCAATTTGCCACTTCAGTTCTAAGCTGTTATAATTGAAATGGATAGAATGGATTGGTAAAAATAGCGATGACTGTATTGTCAATTATATGCAGTCTTCTTAAAACTTCTTCAACTGTGAAAGTGATCTTTGAGAAAACTGTGCCTATGTTGTCTATTTCATTTTAAAAGATGTTGGACAAGGTAGAAAACACTTACTGAAATTAAAACAGGATTTCTGTCTTCTGGGCTTGCTGAAAAAAAGTGAGGGAGGCTTCCCATTAGTGTATGTCTTATGCAAAAATATGCCAAGTAAGTTAGGTAGTACTGGTAATTTGGTAGCTGTATGTTACTTGAAAACCACTGTACGTGAATGTTAGGATGGACATTTGAAACTCAAATTCAATTTTAAATTTGAGTGGAAGTTAACGAATGTCTCAAATGTTGATTTTATATATCATTAATGTATCTTTAAAAATTATTGAAGATACAAAGTAGTGAAGATTGATACAATTTTTAGAAGACGACATAGATCATGTACATTTTCATACCAAAATAGGACACAAAGCAACAATTATTTGGTATTCAAGCATAAGACACACACAGTAGGTTGCTGTGTTTTGATAATTTTTTACATTCTTTTGCTGTCTCTATTACTATTATGTAAACCTTAATGCTCAGCATAACAAAACCTCCAGCTAAACTGTATAAAATTAAATGGACTACTGCAGCACACTTAGGTGAACTTCAAATTCCTTTAGAGCTGTGGTTCTAAAACCTTTGCCCCAAAAACCTCAAAGGGAAGGCATTAGATTAGATGGCAGCAGTAGTCCCTGATGTGATAATAAAATTATACTTTGATAAATAGCTGCAGATAATCAGTCCCACAGCCATGAGATATGCCATGAGGCATGTGGCTCATGGCACAATGTCACCCTGAGGAAGTGATAGGGTATCCAGGTGGAGGCTGGATGACCTTTATCACTGCAATCAACCAGGGAAAAGAGGGAATAATGCTAAGATGTGAAGGTCCTGTTCAGTCCTCACAAGACCCAGAGTCTATAAATCTGTTATTCTCTATATATCTCTTTTACATAAAAATTGCCTTTCCCCAAGCCCTTTATGATAGCAGTGACAAAATACTGGACTAGAGTCACATCTCCAGTTCTCCCAAAAATATAAATTGGCATCTAAAATTCCCAGTGGTAGAGAATGAGAATGCATCTACTTTACAGAAAAATTGATGGATTTTCTTTCCTCACCTCCAAAAAGCAGGGGTGACTCTTTGGTAAGATTTAAACCATGTTTAAGTATACCTGGGAATACCTTTGTATAGCACTATACATTTATATTTTGCAGGTCTAGTGAATTTATTGCCAGCAATATATAAGAACCTATAATCTATTGCTCAAAAAAACCTGCACTGCTGGTAAATCTGTGTTTGTGAAAATTCTTATTAAACTCCACCAGTCATAGTGTTGAAATGGTTAACTACAGTATTGGTGACTTTGTGATCAGATCATAAATGAGACCAACTTAATGATGTAACCCACACTACTGCTGCACCTGGGAGCGCAACCAGAATTACAGTGCAAGTTGGTTATAATCAGGAATCACGCCTAGCCACGTTCAACTCCTTTGATTTCTGAGGCCCAGCTGGAAAGCAAGGTTTTGGAGGGTTTTTTCTGCCAAACTGTGATGTGCATAACACAACAGTAGCCATAGAGAATACTGCACTAAATCTTATGCCCCAGATTCTAAAGGAAGGAGGACCATGATTTTCATTGTCATCTTTTATACACAGTCTGTATTCAGCTCCATATTGCCAGTCATGGCAGGATCCAAATTAACTGCGGTGCACTGGGGTGCTTTTCCAAGATAACATTCCTGTTTAACTGCCTTTGAGACCATGCACATCTGATAGATTATATTTTCTACATGCTCCTTAGTAAGACCCTCAGCGTATTCTTGATCTTGACCTTTATTCTTGATCTAGGACCATTGAATAATGATCATTGAACACGTTGCCTGATGAAAATGCATCTCTACACAGCAGCAGCTCATTAAGAGAATATATGTGCATGTAATGCTTTTTCATCTATATGATGTTAATGTAAGTCTAATTGGTACAATGTTACTGATATACTGAAAGATTTCTTCAATTTGCCAGATTTTCTTCAGATGACAGTCACATCTTCCCTTTAATCTTCATTGGAAAGACAGCAAACATGACAGGACAGTAAAAAAGACTGCTTATTTTATGGGGCATGCCATTTAAGAGGTTTGGAGGTCTCCATGTTCTAATCATAGATGTTTTACTTGGCAATAAAAATTTGTAACTAGCATTACAACAGTCTTGGCATAAGTATGAACAGCACTGTTAACCTATATGCCATCTAAAAGAAGTATGAGTCATTATCCATAGGTTGAAGTTCTGTTTATGATGCTTCCAGTAGATAAGAAAGAAAATACCTAGAGGCAGTTGTATGAAATCAGGGATAAGAATATATTTTCAGTGTTGTGTTGTTCAGAATGGAGAAGACTAGGCTTCAAGGAGAACTCACTGTGTCCTTCCAGTACCTAAAGGGGGCTTATAAAAAGGATGTAAAGAGACATTTTATACTGGGAAAGAGTGATAAGGAAAGGGTGGCAGTTTTAAATCGAAAGAAGGTAGGTTTAGAATAGGTGTTGGTAAGAAAGTCTTTGCTGTGAGGATGGTGAGACACTGAAAAGGTTGCCCAGAGAAGCTGTGGATGCCCCATCTCTTGAAGTATTCATGGACAGATTGGATGAAGCTCTGAGCAGACAGGTCTAATTGAAAGTGTTCCTGCCCATGGCAAGGATGTTGATGTCAGATGATCTTTAGGGTCCAATCAAATCAATCCATGATTTTATGATTTAGTTTCTGCTACTAGAAGTGTGATAGTGAAAACACTAGAAGTGCTCATGTGCTTATGAAAATAATAGAGATTGTCTAGGTATTACTGACTATATAGCATAATTTTATACTGCAGATAGCACACATACTTTGAACTCCAAGCAGAAAATTGTTCACTTATCTTCAAAACTGTATATCCCAGCCTAGAGAATGTATGTTTCATACATGTGTATATATTTTGCCATTTAAGACATACAACTAATTACAGCACTCTTTCTCTGTCAAATTCTCTATTGAATAACATTTTCCTTTCTGGGAGGTGATGCATAGTCAAAATGCAAATATGTTTCTGTATAAATTTATAAGTATGGCTGGTATTATGCAATATGAAGACAAGGAAAATGAACACATTCATAAATTAACTTCTATTTCTTTCTAAGATTTCTTGTCTTCTTTGACCTGATGTGCCTCCACCAGAGAAATAAGCTAGAGTTGACGAGTTAAACTAATGCATCAATATCACAGCCTTCAAATCCATTATCTCTTTGTTCTGATAAAAGTCTAGTGAGCTACTTTGAGTTATTTCGGTTCTTATATCCCATTACAGTGCTCTGGAAATCAGGAATGAAAGAGTCATTTTATGTTTTGCCTCTGCAATAAACCAGAAATGTTATCTCCCATTTCTTCAGGGACAAGACAGTGCAATCTTTGTTTTGTAAAAAAAAAACCAAAAAACCAAACAAAAAAAACCACAAACAAACAAATAAACCAAAAAAAACCCCAAAAACAAAACAAAACAAAGCAAAAAAAACCAAAACCAAAAACAAAAAGAAAACCACCATCACCACCAAAAAACAAACAAAAATAAATAAAAAAAAAGAGAGCAAATGCAAGGGTAATGTTCTAACAGATGCATAATAAAGATAAAGTAGTTGTGGAAAAAATGTATTGTGTTAAGAACTGTACATAAGAAAATAAGAAAGATGCTGCATAATGTATGTGCTGAATCCCCTGTGAGCCAAAGCTTTGGATTTCAGTTTTTGTCACTGGATTCCAAGAGTCTTTTGCTTCATTTACTTTTGTTGCTAAGTAAGGTGATCTTTCTTTATAAAGATGATTCAAAATTATTTTTCTATGGCCTGTTTTGATTTTGGCTTTGCCACTACATGGACTTACACTTAAAACAAGACTAGCTTCTCACACTCTCATTTTCTATTCAAATCCTCCTTTATAGTGTAAGGAAAGACTTGATGTCAAAATACTCTTTACTGT
Organism: Toxostoma redivivum; assembly: GCA_013397375.1. Taxonomy (NCBI): domain Eukaryota; kingdom Metazoa; phylum Chordata; class Aves; order Passeriformes; family Mimidae; genus Toxostoma; species Toxostoma redivivum. The sequence goes on along the minus strand of VXBI01000297.1, from coordinate 112,618 downwards.
CTCGGTAATAACCTGCACCACTATCTTCCAAAGGTGGAAAGTATAATGACCTGCAAATGCACCAGTTGAAACTCATGTCCAGCTGCTGTCATAGTTCTGGTCAGCTGTCAGTCCAGCGTGGCTGGGCCCCAGATGGTTCCCACAGGGACACAGGTGTACTTGGCACAGCCCAGGCCCTCTGAGGAGGCTGTAACTCCTTCCATGATGAAAGGGAGAAGGGAATATGTGTTGTCCACTTCCAGAATTATTTCAGTCAGCACACTCGTCACCCCAGTCCCCCCAAATTTGTATCATCTTGTCATACAAACTTGAGTTTTCTCAAGAGCATCCTGACTTAGTTCTCTTCTACTGGTATTTTCTCCTTCTGCCTTGTGCACATGCTTGAAATATCCATTGAGTCTTGTAAAATGTAATATATTTATTTATTTCTAAAGCAATATGTTGGAGGTGGGGGTTTTGAGTTTTTTTCTTTTTAGTTGGTTGGTTTCAGGATATTTCTGTTGTAGATGCTTGGTTTCAGTTTTACTTATTAAAACATAATTACCAAGGATTTTTATTTTCTTTCCTTTGTTCATCTGAGCTATTTTTAATCAATTTTTACTATCGGGAGAAAATACTGACACTGTTGAACAGATTATATAGGACTGTGAACTCAACCATGTTTTCATTTTCCTAGTAATACTGAACAGGTAAAGCCACCTATATTAGAATAAAACACACCATTTAGGTAGCTCTTGATTTTCAATACAAAGTCTTCAGAAAAGTAAACGTGCATGCTTTCATTACAATGGTTGTAAGTTTTCAGTTTGAAACTATAATGAGAACCAATGTTTATAGGGTTTTTTGGTCCAGTGGACAAAAGAAGGAGGAATGGAGGAAACCCTAAACTTCGTGTCCACAAGAAAATTAAAGAACATATCTGTTTCTTTCCCCCCAGATATTTCATTTATCATTTGATACAAGGTTTTTCAGATTTTGCATCTTCTATGGAAGTATCACAGAGTAGCACAGAGATTACTCTCCTCTCCTCACTCTATCAGCAGGCCAAATTTGTCAGATTAGATACTATATTCACAAATCTGGTTCCAGGAAGGATTTCAAAGTAAATTCAAATTAATATTTGGATCTTTTAAAAAAGTTCCCCAGCTCTACACGTAAAACCATATAAACTACTAAGAGCTAAGAGGGAATTTCTTTTCATTTATGAGGTGAAAAAATACTAAGAAAAAACCAAGATATTGTTAGTTTCTGGCACAAAGAACCCTAACAAGAATCCTACAAGCAGTACTATATATACATTCCCAAATGATTTTTAAAAGAGGATGTAGGTAATACGATAATTCAATATTATCTATCAGTGTAAAAATTAAAACCGGCCTGAAAAAAAAGCTACAAAACAATTTTGACAACTCTAAAAACTAGTCAAGAAAACATTATAAGAAATTAAATGCAACTAAACACATAACGTGATGAACAAGATAAATCCTTGCTTTAGATACACAGTGACGACTGTAACAGTTTACTACATCTTAGAGTTATTCTAGGCATAAAAATGACATTAGAATTTTTTACAAAATAATAGGTATGAGAACATATATGCAGCTAAATTCCTATGTATTACTCTATAAAGTTTCAACCTAACTAACTCTTGAATACCATGCACAGTTCAGAGACATGATATACAAGTAAGCAGTAGAACAACTCATCTCCTTTTATTATTGTCTGAAAGTAATTGAATCAATTTGTACAACAAAAAATTCATCATGGACTATGAACACAAAAGTTATAACTAATAAAAAACTTTTTCAGCCCTTGAGCTAGTAAGTCCTAATGGTTTGCATCCAGACATTTGTTTCCTTCTGAAAGGTGAATGTCTGCTGGAAACAGCCAATATTTTGCGCTGTAGCCCGGAACCATTCCCAAAGCTGGGAGATATTCATTGACACAAATTAAATTATGCCTATTGGCATCTTTTGTCTTTAATAATCAGAATAAGTTCTCAGACTTGTACCGTAGCCATGTCCAGTTGACTGGTACAAAAAAAAGTAGGTATGCATCTGTTACAGGCTTTTGACACAGATGGGATATCCAGCTAAATAAATCATTGCTCCAAAGTAGTCTGATTATTTATTTCACTTTTAAAAGTCATCAGGGGTGCTGAAAGGAAGAATCTGCTTTGGAGTCTATACATACATTATTGCTATTTCTGAGAGAACATTAGAAGGCAGGAGCATAGCCAACCACAGTATGGGCTGTATCAAAAGCAGTGTGACCAGCAGTTCAAGGAAGGTGATTCTCCCTCACTTGCTCCCATGAGGTACAGGTGCAGTTCTCTGTCCACATCTGGGATTCTCAGCACAGGAAAGACATACATCTGTTTGAGCTTGTCCAGAGGAGAGCCAAAAAAAATATTAGAGGAATGAAATGTCTCTCCTATCAGGAAAGACTGAAAGAGCTGGGGCTTCTCAGTCTGAAGAAGAGAAGACCAGAGAAGGAGACCTCCTTGTAGCCTTTCAGTACTTAATGGGGTTTATAAGAAAAATGGCCACAGACATTTTAGTAGAGCCTACTGTGATAGTACAAAGGTCAATGTTTCTTTAAATTTAAAAAAACCCCCTATAATTAGCCTAAAAACAAGTGTGCGAAGCCAGTTCAGTATTGTTATGCCTCAGAAAAGGTTGCCAGGCACATGGGGGAGAGGTTGCACATGTGCCATGTCCAGGAGGCAGCCAGGAGAAGATGGAGCAAAGCCTGGTCTCTGGGGTCGCTCTGCCTGGTCACCAGTTCATGTCTCAGACACTGTACCCCAGAGACACTGCAGTCAGATGGCAAAAGGTCTGTGACAATGGACTGCACTGGGACATTGGACTGGGCCAGTGCTCTCCTGTCAGCAGGCACACGTGGGGAGGAGCCAGGGGCATAAAAAATAACTGCATCATAAGCCATGGAGGTTTTTTGGGGTTGTTAGTTTTGATTCTTTGGGGGCTTTCCGAACTTGCTTTTAGAGTCCTGCCTTTTGGATCTCTTAACCTTGCTGGTTCTCGCTCGCCTTCAGGTCTGCCCTGCCTCCCAGTGTTGCTGACCAGCGCCCTGCCTGCTGCCTCTCTGTGTCCCTGCCTGAGCCACCCGTGTCCCACCCTGCCCATTCCCCTCATCCCATGCCCATTCCCGCTGGGCTCTGTCCCCAGGCTGGTAGCGAGCCCAGCCCGCCTCAGGACATCGACAGCACTGCCCGACCTCCGCTGGTAAATGCTCTCTTTTCTCTCTGTGTTCTCTCTCCCTCTCTCTACCTTTTTCCTCTTGCTCTGTCTTCTCTAGCCCTCTTTAGTAGAGGAAATCCTTTTTATCTTGCTCTTTGGTTACCAATAAACAGTAATGAAAGAGCAAAATAAAATTATACAATATTTGACTCGTTTGGCTTAATTCTGTTCCCGACCATCCACTATTAAAAGAACTCCTCGCTGCTCTCCACAATGGAACATGACAACAAGGAAAATAATAAATACAATGAGGGTGTTGAAACTCTGGAAGAGAATTGCCCAGAAAGGCAGTAGATTCCCCTTCCCTGTAAACATTCAGTCAGACAGTATGGGGCTCAGAAGAATCAAATCAAGTTGGAGACGTCCCCGTCCATAGCAGGGTGGTTGGACTAGACATTTAAAGGTCCTTTCCAACCCAAACTATTCTGATTGTATGACTCCTTCTCCTTTAGCAATTCATTGTTCTGATGTACGTCTATATATATCTTGGGTCATACCAACAAGCCACTGATGCCTTCTTAGGAGACACGTTGCTGTAAAGAAAAAAGCATCTCCATAAGGAGACACAAATAAGAAGGACACGATGTAATCTGCAAGTTTAATTGCATGCTAACAGATCTTTCTCCTAGAATTTAGGTTCAGAGTTTAAGGATAGACGTCCACAATGATCTTGAATTTTTTCCCTTTAATTGCATATTTACTCAGGGTACAAATTCTTCTTTTAAAGACAGAGGAGCTGATACACTGAATGACTATTAAAATAATAATAGATATATTTGCTCTGTACCACAGATCAGTTCAATGCTTTTTCTGAGTATCTGCTTCACCATATAAAAGATCCAGCAATCTTTCAGAAAATACAGTAACATTGTAATTTATCTTATTTCTTCCTTCCTTTCTAGTTCTCCAAGAACACAGGCTGTGGTTTGCTACTAACGAAGAAATGCTGCCCTTTTCTTTCAGATGCTCTCAAATTGCATTGATGGAGGCATCAGAGTGGATATCAAAGGCAGAATGTTTTACAAAGTTATCTTGCCATAGGGGAAAAATCTTACAACTGCTTTATTCATGAATTCCCAAGACCATAAGTTTAAAAACTAGAACAGCATCAAGAGGCTACCTTGAAAAAGAGGAAGACTGAGCAAAGGTAGGACCCGCCTATCACTACTGTTTATGATCAAAACATGCTAAATGTTTTTGTTGAATTTTAATAGACTGAATTTTAAGAGATTGAAATATCTGCTTTTGTGAATAATTTATTTGAGAAGTTGTCAGTCTGCATAGCAAAAATTCTTTTCTCTTTATGAACTCGATTAAAAAAAACCTTTTTAGAAGTCCTCTGTGCTATTTCTTGGGACTGTTTTGATCATGAATTATTGGTAAGGTAGGATCATACATGGAGAAATTTGCAAGGTTTTATTGCAATATTAGGCTTTGTCACAAGATTCAGAAATATAAAATATCTGCAAGTTGCAATTAAAAAAAAAAAAAGAAGGAAAGAAACATTAACACAAAAGTTGCCATAAAAATCTGTCCCTGAGGACAAGCATTTTTTCTTCTGCAAGTGTAGAAGCAAAACTGAATGAAGGAGACTATATCCATAAACTAGGGACTGGCTGTAAATTTTTTTCTTGACTGACAAAGTTTTAACACATCATCATATTAAAAATGTGCTGTTGCAAAAGGAAAAAAAAGTAAAAATCTAGAAAATGCATTTCTTTAAAAATTAAAGAAGCTTTGAAATGTCGTACTTTAAAGGAATTGTTCAAAATTATTTTGCTATAAAATGACTTCAAAAACAAGACTGACAATCCATTTTCAATACTGTAACACATCTTCCTTTAGTTTTTTTCTATTCCTCTCTTTGAGGCTGAGTTGTGAAACAGGTAACTGATGTGAGCAAAGTAAAAACTGCTCTTAGGAAAAGAAAGGATTGATTTAGACGCTTGCTGCTCCTTTGCTTCTGAAGTGCTGATGGCTCTCTACTGTCTTTTCCCCTGTAAGGTTCTTTATATGAGTTCCGTTAAATAACAGTGCTGCTTGTCTTACTAAAAGAAACTAATACGATCTCTGATGTGACAGACAGTGAATGTGCCAGGTAAGGGAAGAAAGATGGAAGAGCATAATTTTTTTTCAGCTTAAAAAGGAAGAAACTGATTCAGCTGTATGATACACCAGAAGAACATCAGTAGGAGTTTAGATGCATCAGTTTGGGCATACCAGTTTGCATTTTATCACAATCTAGAATAGTAAGCACAAGCCTTTCTTCTTGCTATGTCTGGACCTTTCACTTTAGTATTAAGACCTTCTTACCAAGAACCTGTATGTCAAGGACTAAATAGAAGAGTTATCCCTTCAAGACAGCTGTGTCTGCATTCCAAAGCAGTCTTTGGCACACATTGTTAATCTATTGTTAAATATCTTCTAGGAAATACAATATTATGGCTACAAAATAATACAGTTACAAAAATGGAGTTTTAGAGTTTTATACTTCTTTTTACACTGTCTGTTGATATGCTTGGACAGAAATCTTGCCTACTGGCCAGAGGCAGTTTTGTTCTGTTGATGAAAATGTTTCAAGATAATAAATAGACAGAATTCAAATGTCCAGATGCAACTCCTGCAACACCTTCTGGACATCAGAATGAATTTAGACTTCCTCTTTACTAAGACAATTCTTATTTTATACAAATGTCTTTTTTTCTTCTGCATTTCTTTCAACTCTTCACTGTAGTTCTCTTAATTGGTAGAGAATAAAAGTCGTAATGTTTCAAGCTCATCTGAAGTTGATAAAGAAGTTTTGCAATACTTGCTTAAGTTAGAAAGACAGGCTGATGCAAATGTACAGTTTAAAGTGTCTAACCAACTGAGGTTTTAATAACAAGAAACCACTTGGATAATCAACAGCAGTTCATAATTCATGGTCAGTCTGAAGCAGAGTTGATTTGCTTTCTTCCTCTTGATTTTTTTTACTATTAGTGTTAGCTAAAGTTAGTAATTTTCACTGTGCTTCAACATCAATTGAGAGGACATCCAGATGGATGTCCACAAGAATTGAAAGAAGCTGACATTTCTATATTGTTACATGTGAAACCTCTAGGATACTACCAAGACTGCACACACAAAAAAGCAGACATGGCTAAAAAATGGGGGACTATATTTCCATGCAGTGCAATCTGTGTGTGCCTCTATTACTGAAATGAAATCTGCCATGAAAGTCTTAAAACTATTCATTTGGTTTTAAGTCCCTTTTGGGAACTCACTCTTCAAAATAAAATGCAAAAGTATAACCCACCTGTGGCAAGAGGCAACTGCCTTGAATTATTTTGAATTTTTCTTTGATGTGTAAACAAACAAAGTTTAAAAACCAGGAAAAATACAGATGTTAAAATCAAAAGCATAGAATGTTACTTGCTTCTCTAGTGTTCACTTAAAATTAAGCCTTAAACATTTATAGTATACAGTGCACTTCGCTGTTCTTATGATCATAGTTATGACCTAGAAAACACTGTGATTTTGTCAAAAAAAGTAATTTCCATTTTAACTGTTTGAAGTGGGAAACTGGAAAAAAATCTTCAAAACCTATTTCTAAAATGAATGGCACAAATAAAAAGTGTGCATCAGTGGGGGAAGAAAAGATGAGGTAAGGAGGAGCAACTAATTTAAAGGTCACCTGCATTCTTTTAGATTTTAATTAACACCATGACAAGAATTTCAGATACTATAAATATGAAAAAAGCAAATACTTCAATTCTGCAAAGATCATCCCTTAAAAAATCTACACCTGATATTAATTACTTAAGGTTTCGAATATTTAGAGGGTTTAGAGGATCATTACCCTATATGAAAAAGTGAAGTTTGTCTGGTTTATATTCAGTATGGACATTAGTGATTTTCATTTATTTAAATATGATTTGTGTCTGATTTGCTGATCAATAAACCCTATATAAATGTCTGCAAAACAAGAGTTTAAATCTGTACACTGAGACAGGGAATTGAAGAGTAAGGAATAGTTCGTCAACAACCAAAACTATGAGGAATGCCTGACATTTACTGTGCTTGCAAAATCGGGAGAGGCAGACTACTTTGTGATAAATGGAGCCAGAACTTGCAAACAGGGTGAGGGGTACAAGACTACCAGTGATAAGTGATAAATCCAAAACCCTAAAACAGCAAGAACTAATCTCAAGGTCTGGAATGTGCCCAAGGGGCTAAGACACATGCTCCAGAGACAAAGGTGAAAAGTTCAACAGAGATGAAGAGTTTGGAAGCCTTCATCAGAGACCCCTAACGACCCCTAAATTGGGGAGGCGCAAGCATAAGAGGGCTTTTGGTTCATTTGAATACAAAGTGAGGGTAGGCAGGGCTAGGATAAGAATACATATTAGGAGTATTGTGTAATCCTAGGCTTTTAGGGAATAAATAGAGCAATAGTTTTAAGTTTTGGTGTGCATGCTTTGGGAGGAATTATCCCCGTGCACCTCAGCACTGAATAAATGCATACCTACTTTATAACTCATTTCTCACATGTATCAATACAGTTTGCATAACATTTTGATTCTTCCTTTGGCTTGCAAATGCTTAAGATGATAGAAACACCACAATTCTTTTATTCAGTTCACATTATTCAATTCATGAAGAATCACCATTGCAAAGCATGGAAGAACTTCACTTCTGTTGAATTTAAGAGTACAGCTTCAGTTCAATCCATTATACATTGGGTTCTGAGCAAAGATTTTGGACTACCTTGTGCATAAGAAAAGAGTGAGGTTTTTATTTTGATAGAAATTGCAGTTGGAAAATATAGTATACACAAAAAAGTTCTAAAATATTTTTCTCCTAATTAATGAACTTGTTGGGTAGGCACCAAAGCTGTAGCACCTGCTTATTGATAAGCAAGAGGGTAGATAACCACACCTATCAGAGTAGTGAAGAATGCTTCCCAACCTTTTCCAAAGGCAAGAAACCTAAATCCAACTTTCCACCTACCTTAAGTGCATGTATAACAGTGCATATAATCTGGACAACAAACAGAAAGAATGGTAGCTTCATAGTAAACTCATGGGTTATAAATACCACAGGAACCATAGACACTTGGTAGAAAAGGTCAGAACTGGAAAGCTCAAAATCTTTTGGTGAAATAGGAAAGAAATCAGAGGTGGATTTGCAGTTTATGTAAAACAGGGAAGGTAAAGTCCCATTACTAAACAGGGAGGGAAACTTCACTAAAAGTGATGAAAAGAGAGAAACTGTCAGTATCCTCTTCACCTCTGTCTTTGCCAGTGTTGTTGGACCCTAGTTCACAGAAACAAGAGGCTGTGATGCATATATTGACACACTGATGGTGGAAGATGGGCTGAGCTGTGATCTCTTGCAAGGATACAACCCACATGAATTTATGGACCCAGACAGAATTTACCACAAGGTGTCAAAAGAAGTGGCTGGCACTGTTTCAAGGCCACTGCCTAAAACATTTGATAGGCTGTGAAAATCAAGGGATGTCCCTCATGATTGGAAGAAGGCAAGTGTCATGCCTGTCTACAAAAAGGACTCAAGGACTAGGAAATGTCAGGCTTGGTGACCTTACTTCAATACAATACCTGGCAAAGTAAAGAAACAAGTCCTCGTATAAATTATTAGACAACAAATAAATTGGCAATGGGGAAAAGCCAGCATGGATTTAACAAAATCAAGCCATGGCAGACTAACCTGATCACTTCTCTTAACTTAGGGAGAGCCGTGGATGTTTCTTGCAAGGACTTCAGCAAAGCATTTAGCACTGTTTCCCGCTGCCTTCTCCTGGAAAAATTTGTAAGACACAGATTGGTTGGATGATTTTGAAATGGATATCAAACAAGCAAACAGGCTGCATTCAGAGCATGCTGTTCAAAAGCTTTCAATCAGATTGGCAGTCTGCCCAAAGCTGGCTCTCTCAGGATTTGACAGAGGGGCCCATGCCTATTCACTGCTTTTACATTTGGCCTTGATGATGGGATGGAAAGTACTTCTGCCAAGTTTCTGATTACCTGAAACTCAGTGGTTTGGTGGAGAAGTGGCCCAGCAGGATGGGATATAGAATACACATGCGTCATGGGTTACCCTCCCATTCACCAAAAAGAGAATACATATTGTATTCCATATCTATCTACCCTGAGAAGCTGCATTTTGCAATCCAGAATTGTTTCAGTGAATTTCTCAATATCTATCTGCAGCAGGATTTAGAATTATTTAGTCTGCGACACCAGACCTGCAAAGGTTCACCACTGCCTCTATTGCCAAGTTCTCTAGTTCTCAAATTCTCCAGTTCCCAAGTTCTTCAGCCATGAGAGTTCTCCAGCCAGCATTGCTGACAGAGCTGCCACTGCTGGGGGAGAGAGGGACTCTGTGAGGTTGCATGAAGCAAACAGCTCAGGGGAGGCATTTCACAGGTTTTGGACTCCAGGATCTTTTTGTTTTGTCCTTGTTCCCTGTTGTTGTTTGAGGGAGAAGAGAGTTTTTGTAATCAAAGGAATTCAGTTACTGAGTTGTTTTTCTCTTTTTGTTCTCTCTCTCACATATGGTCAGGAGAGCAGGGCTTGCTTGCCATTTTGCCTTTGTGTCTCAGCTGGTGTGGCCATGTGTGACTGCGGTGTTAGGGTGTTAACCCTTTAGTTGCGGCAGAGTAAAGAGACACAGTCACACGGTCATTCTCGAGATGAAAGAGAAGGCGAGAAGACAAAGTTTATTCAGAAAACTCACTGCTTAAGTAGCATGACTTGCAACAATGAGAACAGAATAAAGATGATTGGTCCAGAGAGAAGACACCCCAATCCCAGGGTCTGTTAACAGCAAACAGGTGTCTTTATCTTTATTATTAATTCCTCTGTGTTTTGACCAATTTATCTTTCCTGGGAAAGGCTTCTTGGCCTTCAGCTGAAAAACAGCTTATCACCCTGAGAAATGGTTCAGAGAACAGAGCTGAAAGGCTCGGGCCTGGAATAATTTTCTAGGCAGTTCTCTAAAAGGATACTACAGCCATCTATGGAGGGTGCCATCTTTGGGGAGGGCCCTTTCAACTTTGTTTTACTTTGTTCCTACAGACTCCATGTGAATTCAGCATCTTTGTATCAACTAATCATTAGTATAATTTTACGTGTTGCTGTTTCATTTTTTAGTAAACATATTTTTTGCATTTATATCTTCTTACATTCTTCTCTCCTTATTTGTGAAAGGGGAATGGTTAAAGCTAAATGGGAAGTAATTTATTTTCAAGTGTCCGCCTGTTAAATTGCCTTAAACCAAGAGAGAAGGGTAGAAATGAGAAGACTCTTAACTTGAGATAAAAAGTTTAAACGGACAGAAAAAAAATTATAATAATTGTGATAAAATAACTAAAATATACAAAGCAATTGATGCACAATGCACTTGATCACCACTCATTATCAGATGTCAGTTCCCCCCAGTTTTATATTAAGCACAATGTTCTATGGCATGGAATGTCTCTGTGGTCAATGCAGGCCAGCTGTCCCGTCTGTGTCTCCTCCCACCTTCTTATGGTCCTTCAGCTTCTCACTCACAGGGCAGGAGAATGTGAAAAGTCCTTGACTTACTCAGGGAAAGCCATACTTAGCAACAACCAAAACTTCAGTGTATCATAATCATCATTATTTTCATAATAAATCCAAAATAACATCACAGTATCAGTTAGGAGGAAGACAAACTCTATCCTAGCAAAGACCAGAACAATCAGAAGGGAAGATATTATACAGAGGGACATGAGGGAGCTGGGAGAGTGAAACATCAAGAAGAGAGGATGGAGTTTAAGGAAGAAAAGTGTGAAGTCCCAAACCTGGGATGACAAAAACAAGGAGCTCAGTATGGGCTAAAATCTGTGGTTGGGGAGCAGCCCTGCTGAAAGGGCTCTGATGGACACCATTGCAGTAATGAAAGCAACCACCTCTGCAGGAGTATTAATAGCACACAGAGAGAAGTGATAATCCCAATCCTCAGTGCTTGTCATGCTGCACCTGGAGTAGTATCTAGTTCTGGTTCCCACAATTGAAAAAAGATGCAGACAGCCTGGAGACAGATCAAAGGGGGTGTCACAAAGATGACCAATGGGCTGGAGAGACAGCTCTATGAGGAAAGACCATTGGCATGAAGTTTTTGTCGCTGAAGGTTCTAGGGGGACCACATCCAGGTGTTCCAGTATTTGATGGGTGTCTACAAAGAGGATAGAGGCTTTCTCTTCCAGATGGGACACATTGAAAAGACAAGTGGAAAAGCTTATAAGTTACACTGGGGGAAATTTCATCTTAATGCAAGAAAGACATTTTTTACAGTGAGAACCATCAATATCTGAAACATCTTCTCCAGGTATATGGCTAATTGCCATCCCTGCACATTTTCAAGATGTAGTTGAAGTATGCCAGATAATTTCACCTAGGCCCCCTTTCCCACAATAGACTGAACAAGAATGTCTTTTTGTTGCTCCATGACTTAAAAGTTCTGTGACCATATTTGACATAAGACACCACATCCTTAATATGGATATATTGTCATAAATATGACATAAGATTCTGGACTCAGAGACTTAGACTTCACTGCAGTCAGGATGCTGTGCCATTCACAAATCATCGAGGAAAGCAGATTGTTCATATTTTCTTGCCAGAACTTTTGTAATTTCTGAGTATAAGTCTTGTCTACAGAACAGGAGGATACAAACAAAAGGGGAAAAAAGGCAAGAGAAGTACTTTTTTAGTCAGAATAAGGACAGAAAGTTAGGCATCCTGTTTTAAGGCAAATGCACTGTTTTTCATGCACAAGACAACCCTGCTGCATATACAGACAGCAGTCAACTGCTTTCCATACTTTTTATTAAAAATTACATAACTTTGGATTAATAAAGTCATTAGTAAGGGAGACATTGTCTTTCAGAAATTATTCTATTCCTATTAATTTAGATATAGAGTGGTTATTTAGATGCTGTCATTTATAGGCTAGTCAAATTACTGTGATTCAGAAACAATAATAAAAGATTCCCAGATAAAGCCCCAAAGAAGAATGTTATGACCAAGAAACACCTGATCATTAGTAGAGAACTTGATAATGGAAATTTTAATGGTGTATGCAGAGATGTGGGAACTTCTAACAGCATACAGTAGCACAGCAGGAGTAAAAGCTCAGTTATCTGGGATTTGTGTACCACAGATGGAACAGTGAAATTTCTTTATCCTATCATAGCTCCAAAGAAGCCACTTTCTGTTTTACTTTCCTATTCTGATTTAAGCAAGTGTGACTATCCACACATTTGCATTCATGAGTTTCTTCTGTTCCACAAAATATCTACACATATCAAGCTAGTAAATGGACTCTCTACGAGTACTGTAGAGAGCTTGAAAATCTGCCTGGGTCCTTCTATAGTAATTTGGTATATGCTCAGTGAATAACTATTGCATCCACTTTATCCACAAAATTATTAGATTTTATAATCAACACAACGAAAAATATTCATGGTTCTCTATGCATATTATAAAACACATTTGAATTCTAGTTCCAAATGTCAGGAGGAATAAGCCTTTTTGTCTCAGAAGTACCTTCTTCAATTTTATAACCACCGTGGTAAGAAAGTAAATCAGCACACACAGGTAACTCACCACATATTTCCCCCAAAAGCCTAACAGATTGTTAAAGATGAGAAGATAGATATTTTTCATTTCCAAAATAAAAGTAGTCATAGAATTGCTATATTATTTAAATCCATGTTGATTACTGATGCCTATATAGGTAGTATTTACTTCAGTTTTGAGAGAACTTCAGGTTCTTTTTAATGAAAAAAAAATATTCTAGAATTTCTAGCCTATGTTAAGACTATACAGTGTGCTGGGTGTTTTGCACTTCAAAGAGACCCCTCAGTAATGTGGTATCCAAAAAACAGCAGCAACAACAAATCCAGATAATCAAATGTTTTATTTGGAAGCAAAATTACAAAATTCATATTGGAATGGGGCAACCTGAATTTCTTCCCTTATAGAGGATTTACCAGGCACATTTCTAGGTCAAGAGGAATGGAAGGCAAAAAAATTCAGGTCCTGCCTCTTGGTATCTGAAGGCATACATTTATAAGGTTAGATGCATTAAACAAAAAGTCACTTGTCATCTGCTCTCCTTCAGAGTCTTGCTGGCAAATGTTCCAAGGAAACTGCTGTGGGAAGTTTTCACAGGTGACCCCATCCTTCTGTATTTATTTGGTCACAAGGGAATGCATGCACATGCAGTAAAGGATGTGAATTTTTTCCCTACATGTACATGTCACATGGATTGATTTGACTAAGAAATTAATCATATGAAAATTAATTGTTGGGCTGCTTCCAGAAGCTGAGTATTTAAAGAACTGAGTGCTTGCCTTTGCAAAAGCTTTTATTCCCAGTTGAGGTTCATGACTTTCACAGAAAGATTTTGACTGTATATCTAAGCAGAAGAAATAATTTGGTGAAGCTAGAGAATTTTGTCATATTATCTAGTAGCTCAGAGCAGCTGTATGAAAAAGCAGACTATGTAACAACCAAGAACGTGACATCAGTATAAAATACATTTCAAGTTATTATGATTTAATCATCCACTGCAAATATAAAAACTAAATACCAAAACAGCATGCAAGTAATGCCCCTGCATGCTTGTTTCATCTGTTTCATTTTGTTGTAATTTCATACATAATTAAAATTAAATAGAATTTAAAATTGCATACAAGGGTGAAGCAGACATTCAGTGATCCTTTGTCAACATCAATGATTAGTTTTTATGTATTCAAAATTTTAATGTTTCATTACTGTAAATTTAATGGATAAAATGGACTTCAAGGTAAGCTTTCTAGTCCCACACTCTAGGCAGCAGCTATTAATATCTACTGTATAAAACAAATCCAAGGTTGAGCAACTCAGCCATATGACAGAAATGACAATGAATCAACTAGAGACTGCAGTGATTACCACTGAAGATGATTAAGATGAAAAAGAGGCCTCACCCTTTCTTTTTTCTTTCTTCAAAAACATGGGTGATGCAAAACAAATCTGTTTACAAGACAATATCCAGCACTTGTCAAGATGGTGGTATTAACATTGTGATCCACTTTCTGGCTTTATAGTAGGGGGAGACCAAAAACATTTTTTCTTCTTCTGTAAAACAAGAAGAAGATGATGATGATTGCAATTTTTTCAGAATAGAAGAATCTCAAAATCATGCTGTTGCTCAATATGGGCAAGGAGGCTTCTCCAAATTTTGTCATTAATACTGTATGTCTTACCATAATCTTAAAATGCACACTCAAGACCATGGCATAGTATCAGGATAGCAGGTTGTGAGAGTTTGTATGAATATCCAGAACAGCATCACAGACATGCTTTTATCTTCTGCCTTCCATTTTGCAGGCTAATGCTGATCCTCATCAGGCCCCCACTGGGTTGGGTCATACTGATGACAGAAGACAATATCACATTGTCACATTTAGGGAAGACCAGATGCAGTGTAGTGACTGTCCATCATTTCAGCTGGTGACTGCAAACTGTACTAGTAAGAAGAATGGGCCTTTCTGACTGTGTTGCACTTGCAGTCCACTTTTCCAAGACAGTGTACTGATATTTTGAGTGAAAGTCAGACAGCTCAACTCAGCCTTGTGTGACTGCCTAGGTCACATTATTGATTCAGATATGGGAAAGAGGAGTTAAACAGTAAAGCAGAAATAAGGGACTAGTGAGGCAAGTAATGAGATGCAACCACTCTTCTGGGTTGTTCAGCATATTACAGAATAATACAGAAATTGATCTTAATATATTTGTTTTACCATACCACATTCAATTTACAGCTTTTTGTTTGTTTTTGCATTTTTGTAATTTAACATCATGCAGGAATCTCAGGATGTTTTTTAGCTTCTCCTGAGAGTAGGAACTTAATTAAGTAAAGCAAGAAATAAACTTTTTTCAAAGAACAGTTTTCTTCATTTCTTTATCTTGTGGTCCTATCTTCATAAGTTTTTATGATATAAAGGGTATGCATTTACACCAAAGTACGAAATTATCTTCAGCACAGATGGAAGACTGAGAGAAGATATCAATAAAAAAAATAATGAACACAGCCAAAGGAAAAGGAATGCAAAGGTCCTAATTGTTTAAGATTAGTTGTGATAATACAAGTGAATAACTCAAAATCGTATATTCTATTTTTTTCAAAATTAAAAAGTGCACTTCACCCTTAAATACTCATGCAAGAATTAAAGAATGAAGAAACTATGCTGACAGTGGCGTGATATGAAACTGACTTTTGGAGGAGTAAAAACTACTGGTAAAAATTGCTCAGGTAGAACTAACCTCGGACTTGCAGATGTAAGTATTTCCTTCCTTGCAAGAGGAAAGAAAAGAAGAAAGGAAAAATGGAAAAGGGAAAAGAAAAGGGAGAAGAGGGAAAAGGGAAAAAACAAAAAGTAAGGGAAAAGGGACAAGAGAAAAAAGAGGGAAAAGAGAGTGCTTCTTTTGTTATTGACCAGATTCATTCTTCAGCTTGGCGCTCTAAATAACCATTATTTAACCATTATTTAAACCATTACCTAAAATAAACAAAAATCACCAAAACTAAGTGAAATATGTAAAAACTTTCAGGAGTCATGGTCAGTAGAAGGCAGATTAACAAGACACATGCCACAGATTTTTAGACAAAATTTTCCAAAACAAAACTTTAGCTTGTATTCTGGGAATCACAACCATGGCAAATTCAAATTCTTAATGATAGAGAATTTGCAGTACAAAAAGAAAAACTACTTTTATTTCAAGAGTCTGAGATTGTTGATCAAAGTCAGAAACTTGCTTTTTATCCTGCCCAAAAATATTTGGAGAAAGGAGACCTTAATATGCTGCCTATTCGTAATCTGAGATATTGAATGTACTTAAATCCTGTCCCAAAAGCAAGACACATTCAAATACGCAAATAATTTTGTCATGGAAAGAACATAGTCTAAACTCAGGAGGGCAAATTAATAATTTAGTTGTGTGTCAAGGCTATTAATTAATGTTTACATTGACTTGTGGAAAAACAAGAAAGACAAAGCTCAGGAAGAAGGAGTGTCCAGACTTGCAATAGTTCACAAGAAAAAAAAATATTTTCTTCCTGTAAAATGTAACAAAAGTTTCAAATTCTGAAGCACACTGGGTTATGCTTGCTAGTGATTCTGAATGAATTAAGAACAGTATCTAACAACATTCAAAGTTTCCCTTGAGTCATTTACATTTGAAGTTCAATATTAGCAGAACTCATTTAAGACAAATTTATTTGATTCTAATGAAGGACTTCAATGCCATTTGTAAAGAGTGTTTATGATTTAAGTTAAAAATAGACTTGCAGAGACAAATGCTCTCTGCAAAATGCTGTATCATGTCACACATTTTTAACTCCTTTCCAATTCTTTGATACTTTTTCTATGAGACTACTACCATGAAATTCCTTTCACCTACCTTTATGAAGGAGGTCTCAATAGGGATATGTAATTCTGTCATTGTACTGTTTTAACAATGTTTATATGAAAGTGATATACCCTGGCCCATTTTTTTTAATTAAAAAAAAACCAAAAAACAAACCAAAAGCAATTATTCCATTTTTACACAACACAGCCTTTTCTATTATTCAACCAATTAGACACATGCATACCTCTATAAAGTTTGGATTTACTTGAAGATAGAATAAAAGGTTAGTTAGGCTGAAGGAGCAACAATCTTTTTCTTTCTGTCACTAGGCAAGCAAAAACCCAGTTTGATTTCTTCATCTTACCAGAGAAACAAAACTATCTTTTTTTTTCATTTCTCTTCCTGCAAAATTTTAATAGTCTAAGACAAATAGCAGTTCTCATGTTAATCTTTAGATCCTTATTACAATTTGCCATCTTCTGACAAGACCTTAAATGAAACAGCCTTTTTGTATTTGCAAAAATAGAATACTCATATTTAGGGAAAAAAAAAGGAAGATGAAGGGGAAGAAAGAGGAAGAGGAAGAGGAAGAGGAAGAGGAAGAGGAAGAGGAGGAGGAGGA
>VXBI01000297.1:84537-95276 GCA_013397375.1 Toxostoma redivivum | reverse complement strand
AGGAGGAGGAAGAGGAAGAGGAAGAGGAAGAGGAAGAGGAAGAGGAAGAGGAAGAGGAAGAGGAAGAAAGAGTAAAGAAAAAAAGAAGAAGAGAAGAAAAGAAGCGGAAGGAGATGGGGAAGGGAATTTGTTTTCTTATTTTTTCTTAGTTTTCATTATCCCACTCGCATTTGACTGGCAATAAAACTTAAGACCAAGATTCTTTTGACTGTGACAGTAATTCCTGAGTGATCTCAGCCCTTATCTCAAATCACAAGCCTTCTGTTATATTTTCCTTCCCCTATTTAGCTGAGTAGTGATAGAGTGGCTCTGGTGGGCACCTAGTGTGCATGCAGCCAGGACCAACCCACCACAGCTTTCAGCAATTCTTTGATATTGGAGGGCTCTTCCTGGAGCTTACAGAGATGGGGATATGCATTTCTTCTCCTATGATGTGCATTTCTTCTTCATTTTTCTTTATATCTTTGAAATCTCCTCACTTCTATTTAATTTCTACCTACTTTATTCAGTGTCTAGTGAGATAGTTCTGAAAAATGCATACACATTTTGTCGTTGTTTGTTCTATGAAAATCAGACATCAATGATTTTTTACACACTTAAATTTTTTACAGCTCCTCTGTTTTCTACACCTGAAAAGTTAAATAATCCAGATGCAGTGGCTCACAATGCAAAAAATTTATGAGATAGTTTGCTCTATTATTTAGAGCAATTATTTTTAATTTTTTTCTCTTGTGTCTGAAAGGAAAGAATAGATTTTTAGAGCAGACTGCAGAAATTGCTGCACCACATCCCATTTCTATTCATACTCAGTTAAATTTAAGTAATCTAAAACCCTGATAGAGGCTTACCCATCCCTGTGAAAATGGTGATTCTTCTTCAAGCTGTCATTTGTTGTTTTTAACCAGCCAGTCAAAAGAGCTTCCTGTTCCAGAGCCTCACCACCCTCACATAAAAATAATTTTTTCCAAATAACTAATCTAAACCTACTTTCAGTTTAAAGCCATTCCCTGCTGTGCTGTCACTACACATCCCCCTCTGGCCTGCTTGTAAGCCTCATTTAAGTACTGTTAGGCTGCAGTGAGGTTCCCTGGAGCTTTCTCCTCTCCAGGCTGAACAACTGCAATTCTCTCAGCTGGTCTTCCAAGCAGAGATACTACAGTCTCTGGATACTCTTTGTGGCCCTTCTCTGAACCCTTTCCAATAGATCCACATATTTCATGTACTGGGAGCCTCAGAGCTTGATTCAATACTCTGACAGGATTTCAACAAAGCCAGAAACTCCCTTGACCTGCTGATCACAATTATTTTGATGTAGTCCAGGATATGGTTGTTTGTGCTCCCACACCCATGGAAATTCGGAGATTCAGATATTTAGACAACCTTTTATTTTCGTTTAATATAGTGAAAACGAAGTAATTTAATGTGTAGGTTTTTATGTGTTCTGATCCCAAAATTGTTTTGTTTTTTTCTAGTGACTTTAAAAAAAAATCTTGCAGTGGTGGTATCACATGCAATATTGTTTTTGTAATTAGGTGATCAGCAAAATGTCTGTTGTCCCAAATATTGTTCTTCAGCATTACCTACATCTGCAATGAAATAGCTTTGTGTCTAGTTTATTGTTCTCATATGCTGTGTGGAGTATTGTTTTATTTCATTAGTAAATATAGCTGCTTACTGAGGAAGACATATTTCATCTCACTGTGTTTACTTAATTTTCTTTACCCTATTTCTGACTGCTTCTAGTTTAGGTCCTGTATTGTACTCCTTACATTATCTTTAACTGTAGATAGTTTTTTTTAACTTTTCATTAAGGAGGAACTACATGATTTTAACCCTCGGGCAAAATATTAGGACTCTAATCTCCTGTTTACTGTATAAACCTGAGAGACATTTTTTCCTGTGGGGGCCTGTGACAGAGAATGATTAAAGTGATTTCAAACATAAACTTCTTCAAAGTATTATTTATGCACCCCAAGGGTTCATAACAGATGAAACAAACAAGCCAGAAGAGAAAAAAAAATGCCTGTGTGCACATTTCTTCTTGTCTAAATTTTATGTGGTTTGCAAGTTTTGGAAAATCCAGCTCAAGCTAGTTGTCTCAACTTACCTTTTAGCTGAAGATATATACATTCATTGTAATACTCTTGTTGGTGTTCCTTTAAAACATTGCACTTTTTAGTTCCCCCCGATTCTAATTGGAAATAATAAATCTTGGTCCTTTATTGTTTTTCAAATATTGGAATGGAAATAATTCTCTGAATTGCAGCTTCGCTGTCATTTTGTCATTGATCCCTTATATTTTTTACGTGCTTTGTTGATGTACTTGCTTATTATTTTTTAATCACATTCTTCAACTTTTTACAATTGGGAGGACATTAGCAATCAGACACAGTGAACTGCAATGGATACTCACATTGTGATACATTAGAGTTTAATATATATATATAATATTAATATTCATAACTAGGTAGTTCACATACAGATGGAAAAAGCAAAAATCTTTAAGCACTAACAGAAATCTCAAACACAAGTCAAGATAGAGTGTTTTCTTTTTCGTTTTTTTTATACAAAAATAAAATCAGACTTTATCAGAGCTATTCATGAATGTATACAGAATTCATCATGCTCCTTGTCTGAAAAAAACACTCCATCAAAACTGTCTATTTTTTTAAGAAAAAGTCAAAATGTCAATTTTGCTTTGAGATTTTCAGTGCAAAAAGAATTAGAAATGTGTTTAGGTTGTGCCTTTTTGTTTGGTTTATTTTAAATTCAGAAAAAAAAGCTAAGATTTTAGAATTAACAAATATCTTAATACGGAGATTTTTGTAGTTCTCGATTCTACCAGGAAAGATATTCCTCTAATGCTTTTATTAGCTTAACGGTTTCTTGTATCTACCAACACCTGCCAAACAGAGAATATCAATTCACAGATGAATAAAAAATACAAGTACAATATTTTGCATCACTTTTCATTAGCTGCTGTAACATTTTCAGAAAATTTATTTCTATCTGCTTAGCCACAGAAAATTTTAGAGCAAGGAGAAAATAAATTGTCCTCTGAATATTTTTTCTTCCAGCATATTTTTATCTTAAAAAAAAGATTCATTTGTATTTTCCACAGTTTGTCATTTACTTTTTTTGATAATTAGCCAGTACTTGAAAAAAATAAAAACCTGAACTCAATCTTTGGCAATGTCATGAGAAAATCCTGTAAGGGAAAAGGGATATTTTGCAAAAAACCTGAGCTAGAGTATATTTTGAAAACAAAAATTAGGATGCATCATTCTACCATATATTGTTCAGATACAAAACAGCTTGGTTCTACAGTTTGATTTTTTTAAAATTTAGGTTTAGGTCCACTGGTTTAGCAATACAATAATGGTAATCCCAAGTAAAGCTAGATCAATGATCAGGCGGTAAAGCCTGATCTGGAGAATAGCATAAGGGAATGTGTACTGCATACTTTCTTAGGCTTTAACTATGCACTGAAGTGCATGCTTGACTTGTCATAGCTTTTACTATGTGCAGGGATAATTTTTACCACAGTCAATAAATATTGCAAGGCAAATTTTAATGAGATATAGCATGTCTTCTCTATCAATCGTGTAGCCTATTAAGAACAGTGCCTTGGAATTAAACCTGAGTTATTCTCCTGGGAGCTCATATTTTTTTTGTCCTCGTGGTGAATAAAACTTTAATGAAGTACTTCATGTGCTGTAAAATCAAAATGGAGGCAGAATGGGTGACCCTGAGTTTCTACCTAACCATTTCCTTATTTTAGCTATTATTCCTATGTCTATGACATTCATGTCTTTATTGCATTGATGCTTTGAATGTTTTCTCTGCTAGTCTGTCACCATTAATTTAAAAATTATTTTCCATATTTTTGTATTCTTAAATGTATTTTGTACTTAAGTTTTTTAAAAATTTATTTTGATTTTCAAAAGATTTGAAATTTGTCTTCTAATTTGGTGGCAATGCAATTACAGCCAGCAGTATATACCTTTCATTAATTTTAAATAGTTTTATGTCAGTTTTATGTCAGAAGGCTTTTTTCGGTTTTTGTTTTGTTTTTTCAATTAGCAATCTCCTGAAAACTTGGCAACCTTCAATGTGTCATGAGAACTGTGACCTTCCAATATCCAAAGGGAGTCCACAAGAAAGATGGAGAGAGGTTATGTACATGAGTATGCATTGACAGGACAAGGGGTATTGGGTTCAAACTGTAAAAGTTTACATTTAGATTAGACATGAGGAAAAAAATCCTTGCTGTGCAGATGGTGAGGCACTGGAACAGGTTTCACAGAGAAGTTGTGAATGCCCCATCCTTGGAAGTGTTTAAGACCAGGTTGGATGGGGATTTGGAGAGCCTGGTCTACTGGAAGATGTCCTCCTCCATGGCAGAGGAGTTGGAACTAGATGATCCTGGAGGTCCTTTCAACTCCAACCATTCTACGATTCTGTGATTATAAAGAGAGGAAAGTGTTAGCACTTTCTGGGTTGAAGACAGTTTTGTATTTGCTCAATTCTGCTGTCTGTCTCCAAGTTTTTATGATTTCAGACTGAATCTATTAAAAGTGGGCAAGGTCTTAGAGCACAACAAGACCTAAGGAATTAAAGGAAGCCTTCCCTTAGCACAGATGTTGCCCAGGGTATTTTTGGCCAAGGCAAGTGCAAGCCTTAAAAAAGACAATTGAAAATAAAATCTTGTAACAG
Source organism: Toxostoma redivivum (assembly GCA_013397375.1). NCBI lineage: Eukaryota > Metazoa > Chordata > Aves > Passeriformes > Mimidae > Toxostoma > Toxostoma redivivum. The sequence goes on along the minus strand of VXBI01000297.1, from coordinate 90,560 downwards.
CATGATCTCAAATCAATGTATTTTTCATTTCAAAACCTCCACATTTCACAACTTATCTCTTCTATCACTAGGAGTCATAGGAAGCTAGGAAAGGGTAAATGTGTTCCTGATAATAGTCAAACTGCTTATAAGCTTGTAAAAGATATCAAAGAGATGACAAGTAACCAGCTAGCATGCATATGTTATGAACAAAATCTATCAAATCAGTTAAATTTCTTTCCAAGGCAGCATCCTTGGAGATAAGTATGCTAAGTAGCCAGGCAGAAAGGAGAAAAGCAGCAGATGTTTAATATTCTTTTGAGATGGCATTCTTAAAAGGAAACTGTAGAAGATGGGTCTACATTAAAGAACTGTTAAAGTGAGTGCAACCTTTATGACTCAAATGTCCATATATACTCATGGTTTTCAACTAATGAAATAGAAACAAGCCAGAGGTATGTCTATCAGATTTGCAAAAGTTACTGATATAAAAAAGGTACAAGACTGTCAGCGACATTACCACTGAAAACAGCTTTGGCAAATTGGAAAAGTGGTCAGAAGGAAAGAAACACACTTTTGTAAGAGCAGGCACTATGTTAAAGTGTGTAAATACAGGGAGAGCAGCTATAGTGTGAGTAGTAGCTCCACATAACAAGTAATGAGGAGTATGATAAAGGACCAGAATCTAAATAAAATAAATGAGCAGCAAACAAGAGAAAAACTGATTCTACAAGGAGTGAGAGTTTTTATAGGATCAAAGGAAGACTGGACAAGTTAATAAAAAGAAAATTACTAAGAATGACTGAAGAGAAAGTGTGTCCTGTTCTGCTTCTTTCCATCTCTCTTCAATCTCTCCTCTTGTCCATCCCATCATGTTCTCTCTATAATCCATGGAAAATGTTCCAGCTATATATGTTACATATATGTAATTTTATTTAACAGAATGTGTCACACCAAGAATGGCCCAGAAACTCTTCTCTGAATGGTGCTTGTCTCTGAGCTTGAAAGCATACTATGAACATGCCTGCACTGATATTTTATGGCCAGTCAGTGTCGCTGGCTTCTGCAGATTGGTTGCTGTGCTAATTAATGGAATTGCTACTGACCTGAGAAAAGTCAACCGTTTAATGTTATCAATACCACAGAACAAAACCTTTAAGCTTTTCTTTTCTAAAAAAACCCTAAAAGTTTTCTAAAAAAACTAGAAGTTCATTTGCTTTTTTAGTGTGAGAATGCGAACAATATGGTTCCATTTGCTGTCAAGCCCCTTCTCTATATTTTTGTCTGTTTTCCTGAGAGAGAGCACGCTGCACTGTGCAGTCTAAAGACATGTCTGTGTGGAAAATTGTGAGGAAGAAAGGAAAAGGGCTGTTTGTCATAAGCAATTAATAAAACACAGTTTTTATGTTGCTTAAAACCCAAGAACTTTTGAGGTTCACTTTCCTCTGTATAATTTATTTACTAAAAGTTTATGTAGAATCTTGTTTTTTGCAAGCCTTCACTTTGGCCTTTCAGATCAGCATGTATCTCCTGCAAGGTTTTCAAATAAAGTGCAGTGATAGAGAAAACTTTCCAAAATTATTCATTTTACATACCAATTAGGTATGTACACAACTATCATCTTATAGCAGAATGCATGCAATAATTTACTATTTATAAGGTATATCCTTTCCTCTAGTTCACCATGCCTTGTTCATCATCTCAAACATACACAGAAAGTAAGTACACCTATTTGGATTAAATTTAGAAAATCATTGGAAAAATATTAAATATGCAAGGAAAAAAAACCAATCTGACTCACACTTTGTTTTGATTTTTCATGTTTATTTGCCTTCTCAATAGTTTTGAAAAACCTAAATTGAAGGAATTGCTATTTTAAAAACAGGAGAGCGTAATTATCTTCTCCTATTGACAAAAAAATTGAATATTTACTAAACCTATGGAAGCCTTGGACTACGTTTAATACCCATTCTGTCTTTACCTTCTAACATGGCTGTCACAGAGTGAAAAATATTTCATGGCCTTATGAAATGTTATTCCCAATTAAATAAATTCCCAACAAAATGAATGTTATTCCCAGATCCAGAGAATTACTTTCTCTCATGCATCAAACTTAAACTTGAAAATCTGGATCTTTGTACACAAAGTGTCTTTCAATTTGTCTCTGCTAAATATCTTATTTCTACACTGAACACAGACAGGATATTAATTTGGTATTTCTGCGAATTAGTTCTCCTTTTTTTTTTTTTTTTTTCGTTTGTTTTCCAGTAAGATTTATTTCAATGAGTGTTAAAATAGTTTTTCTATGTATGGAAGATAAGGGTCTAATATATAAGCAGCATACAGAAGAATTTCAAAGAATTTATTAGTCACTGAATCACTAACTCAAAGTAATAAATCAGTTACATTGTGACTTGCAGAAAAAAAATAATGTAACTAATATTTATTGTTATTACATTCCTGTAGGAAAAACATTCTTCAATATTATACATTGATAGTTTAAACTCTTTTAGTGAGTATTCTTTTGCATTTGCCAAAATTATGAACAGCTTTAATGCTAAAGCATCCATGCACTTACCTGAGTGTATTTTTTTGTTTTGAAATCTATCTAGTCTAAATGCTTAGTCATGTCACTAGTTTTTATATTTTGAAATAATCTTTTGAGTCATAAGTACTACAGTAGGTGTGTATTTATGTACCACGAAATACATTTTTTCTGAATAGGTACTTATCATATACATTTCTTTAAAAACTGTTTTCTTGTATGTGCAAAGACTAATAGGAGTAAATTCTAAGGAGAAAAAGTGAAAACATGTATGCATTTTGGTTTTCATAAGACACAATTTTTGCTTTAGTTTGCTTTAGTTTGGGGCATTTTGGAGACTTTTCCCATATAGTAGACAAATCAAAAAGTGTGAAAAATCTGCTGGGAAGGAAAGATTTTTTTATTGCAGGGGCATAAGGAAGTGTTGTAGAAATTACCTAAGCTTCTGTCAGACAGTGGTTTCCCAGGCTTTACATTAGTTGAAAGAGTCTGATAGGATCCTGTAAGTTCAGGGATGATTTAAATCCAGACAAATTTTTCATTTTATGCTGTCAGCATTTCTAGACTTTGAATAATGCAAAAAAAATTTATAAAGATTTTAGCACTGTCATCCAGGCAGAGCATTTGACTGGTTACTTTTTCCATATCGCGTCCAAATTTAGAATTAAGTTGCTGCCTTTTTTGACGTGACTTGAAGATTATTATAGCCAAGATATTGTGAATCACACCATCAAGTTAAAATACGATGAACTGACAGCACAGGTTGTTATAATTCAAAAGAAGAAAAATCCCACTTTTCTATTCAGCACAGCAAAATCAGTGCTAAAATATAAGCTATTTTTTTTAAGGTTTGAATGACTTATGTAATACATGCACTAAAGTACCATCCCCTAACAAATATTTTTAGATACATCTTTAAAACCATACATGTTGTTGTTATTGATAATAAATATTTTATGTATCACATATGGTATATGATATATTTATGGAGCTTGCAGAAATAAAAAAAAATTATGTTTACATTAGTTAGCAACCAATAACTGTTTCTTCTAAATAAAGAAATAAATGGAAAATTTACTCCTTACCAGGAAAAGTTAGCAAAGAGTACTAAGCTATCAGTGCACTTCTACTTTGTAGCAATTTACAGATTTTTATGACACAGATGATTATATCTGATTAATGTAATATCTCTGAGGAAGATTTCTGCCTTACTTTAAGCAGAATATAAATATAGCTGCACCTGATTTTTATTGAAAAGTTTTATAGATTCCCGGTCCAGCATTGTATTGTAAATAGAATATGATAATATCACCCAAATAGAATATAAATAATATGAATCTAGAAAAAATAAAATCGAAATTTTATTAAAATATTTTTCTATAAGATAGATAGATAATATGTCTCAAGTTTATTTGTGCATTTTTTAATTAACTTCAAGAAATTAATAAATTTTCCATGTTTTGCAATATAATGCCCTTGACCCTTTCCTCCTTTCCAAAATTTGGACATGATTTTTTTAAAATATCACCTCAGAATAACAATATGTTCTCTACATTGCAAACTAATAGTTATAACTATTCATCTAAATCTCTCTTAATGAATTTTGGAGTAGCTGATTTGGCTTCACCAGTTCTGTTTTCTTTTGCTGGGGGTGGGACAAGGAAGTGTTAACAGAACTGCACCCACATTCAGAAATCATCCTACTAATTAAAACAAAGGTATAGTGTTGCTTTCTATCTTACTTTATAAAGCTTTTTGAAAAAAAGTATTTAGGTATTTCACTTGTTTGACCACTACAGACTATTTGGCCAACAGTTTCAAATATCTATCAATTACTTAAGCTTCAGCCTAAAAGAAATCATTTGTCTTTCTTAAAGAAAAACTTTATTTCCTAAACACCTTGAAAATAAAAACAGATGCAAGAGATACTTCCTTTTGTACTGTCATGTCTTTTCAAATCATAGTTCAGCCTCCCAGACCAATAAAATTTCTGTCGATCATCAAAAAATCATAGAATAGCCTGGGTTGGAAGGACCCTTGAAGATCAATTTGTTCCAACTCCTCTGCTGTAGAAAAGAACCCCTCTCACTAGACCAGAGGTTCTGAGCTCAGGTTGCTCAGAGCTGTATCCAGCCTGGCCTTGAACACTTCCAGCCATGGAGCATCCATGTGAGGGTGGAAGAGGTTGCTGGGGCTTCTTGGGAGGCCTCACAACATAATAAAATCAAAAGAGTAATTTTTTGGAAAAATTATGGATCAGCACTCTAAAACCATTACATAGGTGAATTGATGTCGAACATAACCACTATCTAGAGAAAGTGAGAGTTATAATTCAATTTAATTCTGTCTTTAACAGTTTAATCAACATTTGCAACTAGTTTTTCGATTGGCATTGGGATTTCATTTTTAAAATCATGTTTCCTCTACTACTATTCTCTTAGCAAATTAACAAGGTTTGTGAAAAAGAGATCATTCTTGACAAGTATATTAAGCATATACTTTAGCATTCTGCTGAAATGCTTCCTGAAAATAATCTTTCACTTATTTAAAGGATACCTTCTTCTTCTATATTATGTGGAAGTAGCAAACTGCTCACTACCCACTGTTTTCTTTGATTCCTATCATTAAATACAGCCTTTGGTTTAGGTTAAGTATAGCTTGTCTGTGATGCTGTTATTATGATCTACAGCAGCAACTTTCTTATATTTTCTTTGTTTTGGCAAGACTCAGTATCATATACTCCAGCACACTGGTTTCAATAACATAATACTGGAAGTGATAGTAAAAGTAAGGGTACCAGGTGGCAGTACCAGGCATAGGTACCTTGTCTTTTGCAGCTTCTTCAGGGTTTCAAATTCAGGCAATTTACACATTACATTTACATTAATTCACGTAAATTACATATGCATTTTCCTAACAAAGAGTTATCCAAGAGAACAACTTAAATGATTTCTTTTGAAGAAGCCAGAAAACGAAAACACTTAAGCCTAGTTACAGGGAGCCCTTCATAAGTGCAATTTGTTATGAACACTATTCCAAACCTGTGTAGCTTAGATCCATAAAGATTTAAACTTGGGTTTATTTCTATGCACTTTGTACTTCAAATGAAACCGTATATATGTTACATAAAACTTATTTTAGAGTGATCAGCACGCCCACAGAGAAAATTCTACCTCCCTTCCCTCTTTGTCCTTCCTAACCATCTTTCCAAAATATTTGTTCCTTCATCTACCAATTGTTATATTGAAATTCAAATCCTGGGTTCTTGATAATCACCTGACAGTGCATTTAAAGCTCACAAAAAAGTATCAGAGAACTTTAACATATTTTAAAATATCATTTTATTATATACTCATATATATATATGAACACTGATTTAAACATTTGAAAAATATTTAACAGACATTTTTAGTAATTTTGAAGAATAGAAGTAGTAGGAACCAATTGTTCTTCATCTTTTCCTCTTGTTTTTTTTTTTTTTTTGTTTTCTTTGGTTTTT
>VXBI01000297.1:66712-77994 GCA_013397375.1 Toxostoma redivivum | reverse complement strand
AGTTTTCTGAATAAACTTCGTCTTCTCGCCTTCTCTTTCATCTCGAGAATGACCGTGTGACTGTGTCTCTTTACTCCGCCGCAACTAAAGGGTTAACACCCTAACACCGCAGTCACAATATTCCTCAGTGAAAACTCTGAATGCTGCCCAGACAACTGTTATTCTGCTGACTGGCAGACCTTCTCAACAAACTCCTCTTCACCTCTTGTGTTTCAAGTAAGGCTGGGGGATCACAGAATTTTTGTTGTTTGCAGGCTGGTTAGGGATACCCAAGCTACAGCTATTTAAGCCTAATTATCAGGGCTTAGAGCTAGAAGCTGCACAGCTGTGTACAGACACAGAGTTAATTATAAATGGGGTTATCATGAGACAAGTAGTATGCAACATATTCCAGCTAATACATTTGTGGTGGTCTCTGCACAGAGCTGCACTGGAGCCATTGTGAAGACTTAAGGCCCAAAGCAGTTATGCAGTTGAGCACATGCTCACCCTTCCTTAAGGAAGGATGTGGTATCCTTGGGAGTTGTGCACATCATCTGATAGAGGCTTTCAAATCACTGGCAGTGCATAAGGGATGACATCAAACTGCGTTAATATGCTGTATGTATAACCAAATATCCTTGTAGTTGTGATTATTAGGACAGTGAAAACATGTTGTAGGGAGAAATTACTGGTAGACAGTGAGCAACCTTTCCAGGTCACTGGATTTAGCATTTTTCTGTGTGAGACGGAATAGGTCATATAGGAGATACATTACCAATATGGTGATTCTTACCCTTTCTTAAAAATAATTATCCTTATGTTTTGATTCAATATAGTTTAATATTTTATATAGAGTGAGGTATTAAAATGCAGTATTCACAGCTAGTTTGATTAAAAGATATTTTTCAATGTATTTGAAGAGGCTTATAATTTACTCATCCAATGTTATAATTCATTATCTTATATCTATGAACAAACTAGTGGGCATTTATGTAGACTGCGTTAACATGCTCAGAGTGAATGTTAATTCTATACATTCTTGCAGCTTAAAACACACATGTTCTCTTAAAAATAATACAGAATCAGGGAATGGATGATGTTGACAGGAACCTCTACTGATCACAAAATCACAGAATCAACCAAGTTGTTCAGGACCTTTGAGATCATCAACCTATAACCCAACACCTCCTCATCAACTAGACCATAGCACAGATTGCCATGTCCAATCTTTTCTTAAACACCTCCAGGGATCCTGACTCCACCACCTGTGTGGGCAGCCCATTCCAATGCCCAGTCACCCTTTCTGTGAAGAACTTCCTCCTAATAGTCAACCGTCAAGGCATGACACTGGCCCAACACCAGGCACCTATGAAAGTCCCTCACTCACCCTCCCTTGCTACAGCTGGGCACAGGAGAGAGAAAAATTTAATGGAGGGTTCATGAGTTGAGATAAAGACTGGGAGAAAACACTTCAAGGGCAAAACAGGCTCAACTTAGAAGTACAAAGTGAATTTATTACTAACAAAATCAGAGGAGGATAATGAGAAGTAAAATAAGCCCTTAAAAACACCTTGGTGTTTTGATCAGTTCATCACTGAGACTTTCTTCTCCTGCTCTGGGAGAGGAGTCCTTCCCCTGTGAGGCTGTGGGGTCCGCCCCACTGGAGACAGTTCTCCATGAACTTTTCCAGAGTGGGTCCAATCTCATGAGCAGCAGTCCTGCCAAAGCTGCTGCAACATGAATCCCTCCCAAGGGCATACAATCCTCCCAAAACTGCTCTGCTGTGGGTCACTGTTCCATGGGGTGCAGTACTCCAAGGACAGGATGCTCCAGCCTGGAAGCAGGGCCCTCTCTCCACTGGGTCTGCCACTGGATCACAGTCTCCTCCAGGCATCCACCTGCTCCAGCATGGGCACCTCCCATGGGCTGTGGGTGGATCTCTGCATCCCCCATGGATCCCCACAGGCTGCAGGGACACAGCTGCTTCACCATGGTCTCACCAGAGCCTGCAGAGGAATCTTGGCTCCAGCATCTGGGCCACCTCCTCCCCTCCTTCTCCACTGACCTTGGTGTCTCTATGTTCTTTCCCTCACATGTTCTCACATCCTTCTGTTCTCTGGATAGAACAAAAAAACTATGCCTCCCTTTGGTTTGATTTTCTTCTGAAATATGTTATCACAGAGGCATTCCCAACTTCTCGAATTGGGCAAGAAGCATGTCCATCTTCAGCACCATCAGGGATTGGCTCTGCAGGATATGGTGGAAGCTTCCAGCATCTTCTCACAGAAGCCACCTCCGCAGTCCCCCCACTAACAAAAACCAGGCTGAGCAAAATCAACACACCTACCTAAACCTTCCTTTGTGCAGCTTTAGATTGTGTCTTGTGATTATTAGGACAGTGAAACCATGATGTAGGGAGAAATTTCATTTTGACTTTTCAACATGATTATTAGTTTGGTTAGTAGGCAACAGTCACACACACACATAAACATAAATAAATAAATATGTATATATGCATGCAAAATACCTGGACTAATATTGAACAGGATTTTACATGGACAAGAAAGTCATAGTTTACATCCATGAGATATAACTTCTTTGCAAGAAATAGTGTCACTTCAGATTACTTTATTGAGACCTAAGAAATGGCCTCCCAAACCTGGGAGAGATTTTGTTTAATGTAATAATTTAGCTTTGTGAAGAGATGTAAGTTTCTAATCAGTTCTTCATAAACTCACTTTAAAAGACTTTAACAAAGCTAAGCATATCGTAATAGGATGTTTAATGAACATCAACAGGAAATCAAAAAGATTATGGAAAAATATTATTAAATATGAATATAAAAGGGAAGCTTCTGTCTATTAAACCAAAAGTTCTTCTGGATTAAAAACTGAGACCCAGGCTGCACTAATTCTATCACCTGCCTTTCACATGGGAATTAAAAATAAGACAAAGCTCAGAAGTGCTGATATGCATACAATGTTGAGTTAATAAAGAAGTTCATTGATTACTAATGGAACTATTCCAAGTTGGGAAAATTTGGTAAATTGATAATTTAATAGCAGTGCAGCTGTACTTGAGAGATTTCTGATGCAAGTGGCGATAGTATACCATTAATGATTTTGTCAGAAGTACAGTCTGAAGCCAGCAGTATGTTAAAAAATAGTATGTAGAGAAATGATATTACTTAACAATGATAAATAGTTCCTGGAAACAAGTAAAGGTTATTTTTTTAACAATTGCAATTATTATAATTCTGAGAGTATATAGAAAATTTAGAATATCAGTCTTCTACTGACACACCTGATTCAGAACTGTGTTTTATAATGCCTTCTCCTTACCATTCTCTTATATATTTATTCTTAGCAGCATATGATCTTAGAAGACTAGATTTAATTAAAAACTGAGTGAAATGTTCCTTCTTGGCATACAAATGTAATAAAATATTTCAAAATAGGCACAAAAAAGAGAAGATACTGAAAAAGGACTCAAAATCTCTTTTAAAGTGCTGTGAAGAAGTGAAAACCCAAGTGCTATTCAATTTTATTATTCTAGTCATCTAACCATCCATTGCAGTGAGAAGACTTATGTGAAAGTTTGATTTCAGCTTTTTAAATTAAAATTGTTATACATAGTAATTTTGTTCTCCTTAAAGAGCAGGAAAGCATTTTTCCCAACTTGAATTTGAGACCTCTTTTTTTTTTTCTGAAAGTTTTAGAGAAATTCATTGCAGTCCTTATCCTGCACTTCCATCACATATTGTAAATATGTTTGGGTTTCATAATTTAGGTAAATTTCTGATTATGACTTCATCAGTTTTATTAATAAAAATGGATGCCCTCACTTCCTTGAACACTAGTCAGTGTGTTCCTAAAAGAAGTTAACCCAAAAGTAGGACAACTGTTATAACTGGCTTCATTGCATAGATAAGCAAAGATGGGTGGAGCTAAAATTAGAGGAAAAGGAGAGTTTGTATTCACATCCTAATAGAAGTTTGCTATAGCCTAATTGTAACATTAATGTACACCTCCATTCCAAAGCTATCCACCTCCGAGGTATGACCACCCTTCAGTGGGCATGTGCTCTATAGTTTTTTGACCAATCAGTAACAAAGGTATGTATGATGACAGTAACTTAAATTCAACATAAAGAAATAGTAAAAGTTAAGTTGAGACAGGTAGAAAAGTTAGGGAAGACTTCATCGTAACTACTGGAATCAGTCAACAGCTTGTCTTCTTTTCCATAAGGAAAGAACCATATTGGGTAAGAACCACACTCTGTGAGTGCTGAGTGCTTTCTCTGGGGATCAGAGCTTCTCTGTATATTGCTTTGAGTTAGTTTTTGCAGTTAGGTACTGTCTCTGGAAATTCTCAAATCTTAATCTGTCACAATCCTCCATTCATAAACAGTGTAAATTTTTGGTGTGAGCCCTTCACAGGCACTGGCAGCTGCTGTGAGCAGGGAACATTCTTGAATAAAGTGGGAAGACTCATTGATGGGTCATAAAGCAGGAAGTCCCACCAAGGCATCTCCCTTTTGCTGTCAGTGTGTCATTGAACAAGTCAGTCCAACTGCCCTCTGATTCAGAGAAACTGGCTTCCTGCCTGCAGCTTAATTATCATTTATCAAAACTACCAAGAAGTGCTCTCTTGTGTATAATACAGGCACAGTGTCTCAAGTGACTTACTGTTTTTGTTTTTCTTTGAAGCTATCTATTGTCTTTCTCTAGTGTAAAAGTACTCTAGCCTTACTCTAAATGGAGAATTCACAAGCTTTCATTCAGGAGTACCAAACAACATACTGTTGTCATCCACATGGCTTTCAGGTTAATTTGCTTGTTCTGCTCCCTGTTGCATCTCCTTGCATGGCAGCTCTCTTGTCTTTATCTGCAAAGGAGCCACAGCATTGAGTCTTAGGCTGGGAGTTAGAGACCTACAATTACCAGCGACACTACAAATGTTTATCTCTAGGAAGTGGACCTCGTGTCATCTGCATCTTTGACCAGCATATTAAATCAGGACTTTTAAATAACAGAGCATATGCATTTGATTTATTCTAATCTGCTCCCTCAGCTAAATTTTCCTCTTAATTGTCAAAAATGAAGTTCTTACACTGTATGAGCTGGTTTTCCTATTTTAACCTGCAGTAGTACCCTGGTTTTGTTATTGTACCCCTCAATGTATGTTACTCACAAAGGGATTTTGGTGCATGTAAAATATATTACTTCTTGAGGAAATTGAAATACTCACTAAATAATTTTTACCTTAAAGTTCAGCAGTAATAGTCTAAACCAGTGAGTGATGCCTGAATAACTCTGGAACATAGGCATGGTGGGAACATGTTGAAACCAAATAACGTGGTCCAAAGCAAAGCTGCTGAATATCGTGGAGTGCTGAACTTTATCTGTAGTTGTAGAGATCTCCACTACAAACTACTTCAATCTGTTGGTTAGCCTTTTTTCCACCAGTCTATTTGCTAATATTCAGAAAACAAAGATGTCTCCATGGCTCTAGTATCTTTTGTTTCTAGTATTATTCTTCTAGCTCATTAATTCTCTGATGATAGATGTCTTTGAAAGACTAATATTGTCAGACAATGCATTAGACTATTGCTGATTTTTTAATTTAGAGATCCTTAGCGAAGTTTCATAGTGTCACACGTTACCTTCCAGGACGTCCAACAATATATCAAAGAGTTTCTGCTGTGGATGGTTCAAACAATTTAGTTCTAATAGCTATAATTACTGACCTAGTGTCTTTACCTCTTGCAGACCTAAGTCTTTATCTCATTATTGAAATTTAGCTTATTTTTTTATTAACAGTCTTATTAAAACACCTGTGCCATTCAGATAGAGATCTAATCACAAAATTTGGTATCTCTTCACATTTACATTGCAAGACTTTAGCGGTCTGTTTCTTCCATTAGATATACTTACATTTAGAAGCAGTTCTGTCAACTTTCCTATTTTTTATTGAGGAAAATTCCTTTTGCTTCATAATACAATTGTGAGCAGACTAGTCTGACACAAAACTAATTTTCTTTACACTTGCTTTAATCTCTGTTATTAGAAGGAAAACTCCAAATTTTAGTTTTAAAAATTAGAGAAACCATATTTCCTGACATCTACAAAAAAGCAATTTATTAGAGGATTTCTAATACAGATGCAGAAAAATGAAGGAAAAGTATCAGCTGGATGCACAACGCAGCAAGTTTGCAATTTAATACTAAGCAGATACTATATTTAATTTATTAGTTTTTAATGAGGTGTGATTTTCTAATAGATACAGGTCTATCTTTTAATATAAAGACATACCAAGCTGTAGGCATCAGAAGACAAAGATGAGAAATACTTTCAAGGCCCTTGTTTCTAAACTGTGTGTTTTAATGGACCACATTAAAACATGCAATATGCTTAGAGCTCATAACACATGGCAATGAACACAGATAGTACTAAGACATGTTTTTCTTCTTGGAGTACTTATCTGAATGTAAAATAGACGTAAAAACAATCTTATAGCCGCCCTCTCTCCAAGACTACTTCAGTGCTAAAGCAGAGTCATAGAATCATTTAGGCTGGAAAAGACTTTTAATCAAGTCCAACTATGAACCTACCACTGTCAAGTTCACCATAAAACTTGCCCCTCAGTGCCACATTCACACATCTTTTAAATACCTTCAAGGATGGTATTTAGCTACTTTCTGTAGCTACTTTCCTGGACAGCTTGTTACAATGCCTGACAACCCTATCAGTGATAACCCTTGGATATTTTCCTAATATCCAAGTTAAACCTCCTCTGACGTAACATAAGGACATTTTCTCTCATCGTGTCTTTGGGAGAAGAGTCACCTCTCTCAGGGGAGAAGAGATTGACCCCCCACCTTGCTACAACTTCCTCTGGTAGCTGTAGACACTCTCCTGAGACTCCTTTTCTCCAGGCTAGACTAAAACAGATTCCTCAGCTGCCCCTCACAGCACTTGTGCTCCAGACCCAGACCCTTCACCTGCTCAGTTGTCCTTCTCTGGACTCACTCCAGCACTTTAGTCTGTCTCGTAGTGAGGGGCTCAGGACTAAACACAACAAAAAAGAAGAAGGAGCTTGTTGAATTGCAGCAGTTTAGAAGAGAGATACTGTGGGACTACATCCTTACCTACACAGTGTATGAAGTACATTGCACAGTGAATAGGGAGGCTTGCGATTTTGTGTTTTTGTGATGACTCCATTTGTTGAGTTCTCATTTTACTGGTGTTATACTTAACAAAATTTCATTACACCTAAAAATATAGAAGTTTTCAGCTGCTGGAAACAGCACAGTAAGATAATGTTGAAATGGCAAAGTCTTTGTTGCTTATTTTGCAAGTGTTTGGCCCATGTGTGCAGCAGACATTATTTTTACAGCACATTAATAATCTTTTATAAGACAGTACATTTGTTTCATATTTGCTTTCATTGCATATTAACGTTCCCCACCTTTTCCCCCCACACAATCCATTTTATTCCAAATGTTCTGAACTATGTTTTTTCTGTCTGTTGCCTGTAAGATAATCACATTTCTTGTCACTCCCTTTTTTTGCAAATTTGGTTCCACAAACTAGTAGCAGACATTTATTTGCTCCATCTTTAACTAAACTCCTACACTCTTGACGTTTACATGTATTGAACTTAAAAGTCTGCAGATTTTATTTCATATCTGAAGAAGGCATGGCAGAAAAAAACTTCCAACAATACCAAATTGTTCTGCTAAAATATATTGTTCATAACTTGTCCTGACTTCCTTGCCTCTCCAAGGTATTTGAATGTAAATAATATTAACTTTTTTTTTCTTTCAGTGATAAAAAAGTAGCAAAGCATGTTTTTCCTACACACAAAAAAAGTCTAAAGTTTTGACTTCACTAAGTGCTTAAATTACCATCTCCAAGGCAGATACAGGCAAGTTAATTTCACTACCTAAGACTTAAATGTGAATACAAAAATATTTTGAAGCCAATAATGCATCACTTGCTTACCTATATAGTTCCAATGATACAGAAATGAAAAAGTCCTTGTATATAATAGCACTGTGTACATAATAGCACTGTGTCATATGACTAGGCAGTGAATAGAAAGCACATGCTCCACAAAGTGATTTATTTATAAAATGTAATTTTAATGCCAACATTATACATATATATATATATATATGAACGTATGTATATATAGAGACATATGTAGTTATACGGGTTCTTGATGATCCTCTTAGTCAAGGATGTTTAAGTCCTTGATGGCATCAAGTTACAAACAATGCCACAAAATTACAGGTTAGTCAAAACTGTGTAACATATCTTCAATAATTTTTTCAAAAGCATTCAATCTTCTAGCAGATTACTTCATGGACTAATGAGATGGGTTCCCATGAAAAACTTTCATCTACTTATCTATTTCTGTTATTGAAAAGACTATATCCAGTCTGAAGGCTACCTGTCTGCTATTCCACTCTGGCGTTTTCCAAAAATAAAACATCCAATTCATTTTCATCTGTAGAAAGCACTACACAAAAGAAATGTCAACATAATTCCAGCTTTATATTTTTGTCACCATAAAAAGATTCAACAAGAACTTGAAAATATTGATAAAGAGCTGTATTTATGATGTTTTTATAACACAAGCACATAGCAAAAAGCAAATTTATGACAAAACTCAGAGAGGTAAGGAAATAGATATTTCTTGCTTAATGAAAAAAAAGAGCTGGCAGTTTGCCAGTAAATACGATGCATTTCTATAATGTTAAAAAAAATCTAAAAGAAAAATACAAAAGACAAATAAGAACAGTCACACTGCATAATATAGTAAGTTCCTCATTGAATCCTTTAGTTAATTTTCCCATTTCATCTACAAGCAACACCTGTCAAAGTCAATCAATGCAATGCTGCCTGTTTGCTGAAGCAGTGCCAGTTCCTAACAGTTTTAAAAGCCAGCTAGAAGTAGATGGTCTATTAATTTCCTGGAATTGGTATCTTGTGACAGAAGAAAATAAATTTCAAAAATAATTGCTATCAGGTTAAGTGGAAGGCTCATTCCATTTATTAGAGAAATATGTTGATGCATTTCTCTTCAGTAAGGCACAGTAATTGAGTAGCATGATAATAAATGTTCAAGTCTCTATTTCAAATCAGGACTTCTTTTAACTTAGCTGATATTCCACTGAGCAATTTGCCTCTGTTAGTAGATATATTATTAAGTATAACTTTAGAAAACTTTTGCATTTATCTATATATCAATCTAATAAAATCTCACTGCATCATTAAGTTTACTGTAAGAAAATAATTTAAGGACTACTATATATTATTACAGCAGTCTAATTACCACATAGTTAAGATCATGCCTTTGCTTACTGGAATAGTTCTGTGAGCTACTTTAGACAGTTAAGTTTATGTAATCAATAAGACATTTTAGAATGTGAGTATTGAACATGTTATCCTTGGCATCATCTATCTTGGTGCTGCATTTACAGAAAAAAAAGTGAGTACAATTTCTGTAGACTATGCCTGCAAAGCAACATAAAACATGAAATTGTGGTAATTTATGTAGTAACTTCATGAAAAGTGAAAAGAAAGCTAATAATAACCATAATGCAATAAACTACAAAAAAGGTCTAGTAAGATGCTTTTCTCATGTTTTTACAATGGAGAAAATATAAAATTTATGTCAAAAATAACTAAGGAAAAATGTGTAACACAAGTTTTGTAGAATTCTAGCATATGGGTCTGCTCTACCTTCACTTTTGGTATAGATAATTGTTTACAATCTACCTTCCAGTTTATAGTTGATTTTTTTCTTTTATTTTTGTTTCTTTTTATGTTACACTTGTAAATCACTGCTAACTTTTCTTCAAGTGATAAAGATTAAAACTTATACATTTGTGGACCAAAAAAAACCCTTTTTATAAAATATGTAACTTATTTATTTCTGGTTTAATTAAACATAGTAGAGAAATAAAGCAAAGAGAACAATAAATAAATGGGTTTAGGAATCAAAGTTAAAATGAAAGAATCAAGGTGTGGAGAGATAATTGGACTTGTTCTCTATTTACCTGATAAGGAACTTTCCAGAACAGTAGATGTATGAGATCCAGTTCCCATAGCTTGGGAAATAAGGAGGCATTTGAGTAGGCAAAATGTTACTGTGAGAGGCAGATGTTGATGTAGTTTAAGTATTGACTAACTGTATGCATGGAAATTCCATGGATGGATTTGCAGCTTTTGCCAAGCCAAATTTTGAAAACGGGTTTTGTATGAGGAAAAGTAACGGCTTTTTTACTCTGGATGGAAAAGGCAAGATACCCAGTGACTGAAGTGGCCCTTACTTTGCATGTAGGAGAGGCCAGAGGACTTTAGGTATTGTCAAAGTAGCACAGCTGAATTCCAGAAAGAAAATCAAGTATTCAGTAGTTCTGTACCCAAGAACTTTGTATTCTTTGACAAGATAAACTCCTACTGTAGTTAAATAGAGGCATTTTAGAATAATTTTAGACTGTGTATACTGTATTCTCTTTAAATAACACAAGTCTTTAAAACTTAAGACATTATACATGAGAAATACTGAAATTACTTTGTGCATCTGATGACTTTGAACATTTTGTCTGACATATCTTTGAAATGTCATGCCCCAAATAATGATTAGCAGGCTATTTCTCATTTATTGTTTTATACCACAGTGGATTTGAGATAATTCAAACTGATTCATGCCTAGCAGCTGTAGAACCATATACTTTTGTCTGATATTAAATAACAGGTATTGCTTGGATTTGAGTAATAACACTGAATTAATGTCATATAGTGATGCTTCTAGAAAAATATGGTGGGTTCATATCTTGTTCAGCATCAAATAAATTAACATATGAGTATTTAAATAGCTGTTAACTTGAAGGTTGATTTATCAGTAATAGTAATAGTATATACAATGAATGCTTTAATATTTGCAAAGTGCGCAAAGCAAGGCTGAGTCTAAGATACTCTGGTTTTGCTCAGGACAGGTGAGCCTAAACCTGAAATAGCTAGTTTTGATAATGATTTTGACTATGCTTTGAAAATAGGAAGGCACATATTTCATTTTCTGACAGGTGAAAGTGTTCTTGACCTCATTCTTTGGGGCAAGAATTGTTACTTTTTACGCAATGATAAAGTGATGATGGAATACTTTAAGTTATACTGAAGTTTGGTCTAGTAATAGTTTCACCCACTCATTAACTTGGAAAAAACCTAAAAACCCCCAAACCAACACAAAACCCAACAAAACTTTATAATATTAATTTGTTATTAAATT
>VXBI01000297.1:41710-60293 GCA_013397375.1 Toxostoma redivivum | reverse complement strand
TAACAATAATAAAATAAAGAATTTCCTAAAATTGGTAAAAATGGTAACTTTTTAATGACATTCTTAGGAAATCTGCTATTTACAGGAGACTAAGTCTGCAACCAGAACTGGAGTTCCTCTTTTGTTCCACTTGCGTGTATGCTATTTTAAGACAAATCGATGAATCTTGTTCGTTATTTGTATCAGACTGATTTGATCAAGTGTTGATTCATTCTTTGCTTCCACTGCATTCCTTTACAAATGCCTGATATTTTATTTCGTGCTTTGTGTCTTAGCCTAATTTGTGACAAAGAATAACCTGTGTTTTTTGCAGCTTTAAAAAAAAAAATCCTGAAAGTTCTTAAAATAAGTTTATTACTGAAAAGCTGAGAGGCTGAAAATGGCACGTGTGTTTCTCTTATTGAAAGACAACTCCTGCAAGGCACAGTAGATCATTTGGCCTGAAGAAGATGAATGGACTTCAAAAGGTCTGAATGAAATTTGTTAGCAATATTTTGAATTATCTTTATTCATCAATACATTTAATTCTAATAACCTAAAATGGTGTTATATAAGCCTAAATTCGTAAATGCTCTTGCTTCTTCTACAAACAGTGTTGAAGAACAACAAAAAAAAACCCTGCAGAAAACCCCTAAACAATAAAAAAAATTATATCTATTGTAATAGAAATCACAAAATTTTCAATATAATCTTACATTTTCCTCTGACTTGTTTTAAAAAGCATGCTGAGAATTTAGTGTAGTTATAAAATAAAACATTCACTTTATTTCCTCTAGGACATGACCAATATGACTACTTTTACATCATATACCCCATATTTGTCCTTTTGCTGCTCAGGACATGCAATAAACTTTGCAATCATATCGACCTGAAATTAAATTCTAGCCTGTTCTCTGTTCTCTTTCTAAAAGAGAAAGCAGAAAGGCTGCAAAGCAGGGGAGAAGAGGACAGGGGAAGGGAGAAAAGATCAGACTTCACTGGGGTGGTGGGTGATTTTATGGTGTAGATTTAAGAAAATACTGAAACTGTGTCACAGTTCCTGGAGAGCTATTCTAAAAATTGATATAAGGCTAGGCAAAATCCCAACAAACACACAACCCCTTAAACAAGCTTTTTAGTGTGCAAGTCTGCACTTATAAGTGAACTGTCAATAGGGACAGTTTTTGTAAAATGTATCATAAGGGTAATAAAAATCGACTGACAATTGCCACTTCAAATCTAATGGCTAAGTTAAACAAAGTAGCTCATATAACAGTAGTTGATTATTTTCCCTGTGATTCATCTTCTTTTCAAAGCTAGATATACATGATCAAGTAAGATTGTCTTTGCAAAATAAATTAAGGTCCCTTTGTTTTTTTACTTACAAGAGACCAAAAGCTCATCTGAAAGTTAATATAACATTAATATCTTATAACAATATGAAAGTACTCAAAGAGAAATGATTACAATACCAGGAAAATCAAAATTCTACAATTCTAACTTGCTTGGCTCTTCCGGCTTCCAAAGTGCCTAATATTTTAATGAAAACACATAATGTTTCTAAAAAATACATATTGTTTAGGGCAATAATTTCAAACATAAATTTTTGAAATCTTCAATTATTTGGCTAGAATCTGGTAAAAACTAGAAGTTGACTGATGGGATTACTTAGAGTAATGCAAGTGCAGTTTATAAATCAATGCCAATTTTAAGAAGTAGGACAGTAATTAGTGAACATTACATTGTTAATTATTCTGTGCACATTCTATTCATCTAGAATTAAATGAACAGAAAGGCGTCCTGTGTTTCATAATTATTTCCCATTTGATCATACAATCAAAACTGAAACTAGATTTTCTCATTTTGTTGCTCTGGGATTTATCAGTTTGGAAAAATATTGCTCTTACTACCACTGAAGGTAACATACACTCAACACAAAATATGAATAAAATCAAATTGATGAATATGAAATAATTTCCGCATTTTTTTTCCTGGTTGTTATTTTAGCATTGTTATAGGTAATGCCATGTCCACTAGTGCAGGTAATGTCTTTGTGAGTAAGTTCAATATCAAAAGGAAACAGCTGACCCGCTGAGTTGATGCCTCTGCAGCTTCTTTTGTTTGAAGTGAGTGTACCTCCTTGTCTTCTTTGCCTCCCAACCTGTACGGTGAAGGAGTCCTGTATAGTATCCTGGATCTACTAACAAGTCATAATTAGATAGCAGGAATCTATAAACTTGTCTGCCTTTTCTGTAGATCATTGTTGTTTTTATATAAAATCACAAAACAACCATTTGGGACAGTGCATGAATGGAAAGGAAATTTAAAATATACTTGTATATATATTCACATTTGTTTGCAAATACTGATGGATCATGTATTACAGATTTCTTCTGTCCCCTAATGAATGTCTAATACATCAATTCAGTTCAGATGTAATACATTAGCAACAAATCCTTCTCTTTTCTCTAAGAAAAGATACTTCTTACATTTTTGCAGAAAACATTTTAGGAAAAAAAGATATTAAATATGCTGGACTACCAGTTATAACTGGACACAATTATCTGTAATTCTAGTTTTATGCTGACATAATTTTTCAAATGTCAGTGGATTTATGTTGCTAAAACTCATAATAATCTGTATTGTCATTCTGTTCATAAGTTATCTCAATTCATCTAAACAATTACTTTAGTGCAACATGGAAAGCAACTCCTACAGGGAAAAAGGCATTTTTTCACATGTATTCAGTACTGTCAATATACTATAACTTAAGACCTGCCACTTAATTGCAAATAAAAACAAAGTTAACCAGCCTTCATTGTGGAAATAGAGTCATTCCTTTCTATCTACATCTATGAGAAAGTGCTTTTAAAAAGATCTAGTGTTGATAAAAATGTTTTGTTTTCACTTTATGCACTTGATTCCTAATAGTTTATAAACATTTCAGTTGTGCATTTTTTTAATGTGCGTTTGATTAGACTGTTAAATGAAAAATTAACTTATTAAAAATTTAGCCTCATTAGAATGTTTGTTTAACCAGAAGAGCACAAAAAGTATTGGGAATTTATTACTCATCCACAGAGAACAAATTCACAGGGTGTGTTTGTCACCTGAAGTGGTTTGAAAGAAAGTACTGTGCAAAACATTATAAATGAGATCAAGGAAGGAACAAGAAAAGAATGCTTTTGAAATTCATTCATACTTAGTAGGAACTTAAATCCACTCAAATCACTTTTTAAGTCACCATTCAAGTGGCAAATTAAAGATGAAGTGCAAGCCAGATAATGTAAGGAATCAGCATAAGAGAAGAGAAATCAGTTTTCTCCTGAAAATAAGGTAATAACAAGAAAATATGCAGGAGAAATTACAGATTTTCCTCTCTTTTTTAGTGACCCAAAAGAAGAAAGGAAGAAAGAAAGAATTTAACCATTCAAAGAAGTATCCCTTAAACTCAGAAAGAATGAATAGGCAAAACTTTAGACTTAATTTAGGTTTCCAAGTAGTCATTCTTACAGTCCAAGAAATGAAATCAGAAGGATTAGAATTTCACCTGATACAATCTTATGTCACTGTAAGCATGTAGAAGTAAAATGACTTGTAAAATGACTGTCAATAAGTACAAGATGATAAGTCATATCAACAATGACAAACACTAAATTTATGTGTATTTACCCCAGCATACAGCAGCATTACAAGTTGAGAGAACCTCAGAAATTTCTTGGAGGTCTTCAAAGAAAGCTCGTGGGGAGCAGGCAATAAAGATGCCCCACAAAGGAACACAGAGCCCTGTCAAAACAAGAATCTTCACAATGGGGATCTTCACATAGTGAAATGGGAATTTTTTTGTAATTGTTAAAGAAGAAAAAATTGATAGGGAGGGTGCACTGTCATGTAATTTCTTTAAAACTCAGTAGGAAATTTGTTACATTATGAAGGAAATGTTTCACAATCACTCTGCAAATGGTTTTGGTAACTGATGATTTAAATCAATATAAGACAGAAAGCTGGTATACTCTTGCTAGGGCACCACTACTCACAAAAAGACATATTTTGTCTTTCATCTGGTAGTACACAGTTAGTCATGTGTACTAATACTTTGCATCAGAGTTACAAACTTTTAGATCATATCAGAATTTGTATAGACAATTATATTTCAACTAATTATTGTCCATTGTGTGTTCTTATCATATGCTGAAAATATTTAACACAGGCTAAAAAGACCATGTGATACTTTTATTAATTCTTAATATTATTCATGTTATTTGAACACATTTATTTTGTTTCTTGGTATTTACCAAGCTTACTGCTTGAATTTATGCATAACTGTCTGTTTATTATTATGCAGTGTTATGTAGATATAGCTTTTACATATTTTATTCCAAACCAAGAAAATAAAAATTCTTATCTGTTGATGAAGACAATTTCATCCTCTCTAAAACTGTGATGATAGATGGGCTACACACTTTTCTGTTAGGGATAGCATCATTCAATGTTAACTTATTTCAATGGAACTAAATAATTTGAAGTCTATCTCAGCAATGCTTGTATAGATGGGAAGAGAACATATTTCACAAGAGAAAATAGTTTGAAGGCATTATTCTTGTTCTGCAGTGACTAACATGGCAACTGGTTAGTTAGAGCCTTAGTATGTGGAGGGAGCAGAAAGTGCTCCCAAAACAGACAATCTCCCTGAATCCCTAGAAAGGCCCCCATGGAGAATAATTTCATAGAGATAAGAAACTGCTGGCTAGGTGACGATTTAGAAATGGAATGTAGACCCCCTGTTATCTTTTTGTAATGCTACTGGTCCATTTTCTCTTAACATTAATAGGCTGACTTTGAATGCAAAATCCCTTAGGGACTGGTTAGGTTTAGAATCCCCTTTAGTAATAGGTGCAAATTGTAAAACCCCTAAAAGATTTATAAACCCCTGGAAACATTTGAACTTTGGATGCATTAGTAGGATGCCTTTGTAGCTAATAAACTGCAGATTTGTGCTTGCTACGTATCTCATCTCTTCACTCTGCGGGTTCAGGGAGCTCGGCAGGCCAAGGAACAATCTGAGCACAGCTAGCCTGGTCTGTGTCACTGAGGACTGCAAAGCAGCCTGGGCACCCCTGGGCCCCCCGAGCCACAGCGACATTAGTATACAACATGTTACCTTAATTCCTTTATTTGAAACTATCATTCTGTCTGCATTTTATGTAGCCTGGTTCTTTATCAGCAAAAGAATACTTTGTTTATATATGTTAGTCTACTGTCAGGATTATGTTACAGTTATGTTGACGATAATGAAGTTAAATCTAGGTGTCTTTTTTCAAGAATAAAACAATTTAATTCCGATAGCAAATTAGTACAGACACTTGTTGCCCTGCATTTTCCTTGCCTTCTGATGTTCTGATGTTTATACTTTTGTCCAACTGCTCCCATATTTTCTTCTGATAAACAGAGGGTTGTTTTGCATTCCTTTCTGGAGGAGAAAGTATGGATGGACATTGTGAACAGCCAGTCATGCTGAGAGGCTGACCTTCAGCTGTCCAGTCATGGATGGAATCTTATAAATAGTCATGCAATATAGATAAAGGGACCATTTCATGTCTCACTGAACTTGGAGTCAGGTGTGCTCTCTCTCTCTCTCTCTCTCTCTCTCTCTGTCTCTCTTGTGTGTGTGCTTCACAACAGCAACACTCTCTATTCTTTTTCAAAACAGTTCATGCAGATGCTATATACAATTTTTTTTTACTTAACAGAACTATGACTAAAGTATATTTTCAACATTAATAAAATGTTACTCTGGCTTAGTGGTATTAGCGTGCAACTGAAAGTGTCTTTCTGTAGCTAGTCTTTCAGATCTCCAAAATGGAGTCAGTCCTGGACAACTTCTCACTGGTGAAATCCTGATATCAGGTCCCAGGAAAAAAAAGGATATTTATGAAAATCTCTAGGAAAACAGCTCCAGGTTGTACAGCTCATGTTAACCTGATACATGAGTTTACCACATACAGTAATATATCTTGATACAACCTTGAAGAGATTGTTTTTCATACTTTATACCATTCTTGTATATTTTTGTGGAAGTGACAAAAGCATCAGCTATTGCCATATCATTCCATAAAGATTCTGCAATGAAAAACATTCTTTAGAGATTAATAATTGAAGAGATCCAAGAAATATTGCAAAGAAAATAGCTCACAGTTTAGTTAAACACAACTTCACTCGTTGAGAATAGAATATACCAGGAAGTACTGAGTCCTTAGACTTTGAGAAAAATGCATAAAAAGTAGTCACAATTGTCATGTGACCTGTTCAGGCTCCAAAAATTAATTATTACTTCCATTGTATACTCTGTGAATAAATACTGGGTAGAGAAAGCATGGGAGAAAGATATGCTAGTTCTCAGCCATGTTTGTGTAGCAATGCTTGACACCCTTTCTCCATTACCATTACTAAAACAAAGATCACACACTGTCAGGAATTCTTCATTCAAGGTAAGCTCCTTACAGCAGAGGGCTATGTCATCCTTTATTTTCCATCTGGACCTGAATCATGTAGTTGCAACTGTCCAATGGCTAAGATTGTCCAATTTAGCCCAGTGTTTAAGATACTCTTAGGAAGAGCTGATCTTTCTAGATGGAACTGACATGTCTGTCACCTCTCAAAACCAGTAAGTTACTGTGAAACAATGTGGGAAGGTGTGGGGAGAGTCCTCACACCTAAATCAGTATATTTTGACACCTAAACAGATAGGTGACTAATAGGAAATTAGGCAGATCAGGAATTCAGCCACATTTCACTTCTTTTAACATGGATTTAGCAGCTCTCTTACCAGCTTTTGAAACATAAGATTGCTTCATGGATGTATTGGTTGTAGATGAAATGGAGACATGCAGGTGCATATCACTTTGAGTTCTCCCAAATTTCTGCTAAGTCAATATGCTTTTTCCAGATTTTCATTGCATATTTTAGAGCAGGGAAGCTCCAAGGACACAATCATGCTGCCCTCTGACATAAAATGTAGAGGCTATTTTCCAAACCTGAGTGGTGCAGAAGGAAGATAGGGATAACTTCCTGTTATCAGAACTGTTCTGTCACACAC
The DNA here is from genome assembly GCA_013397375.1 of Toxostoma redivivum. Classification (NCBI taxonomy): domain Eukaryota; kingdom Metazoa; phylum Chordata; class Aves; order Passeriformes; family Mimidae; genus Toxostoma; species Toxostoma redivivum. The sequence continues at coordinate 53,218 of VXBI01000297.1, read as the reverse complement.
AGAGAGGCAACAGTTTTAAAGACAGTGACAGAAACCAAGGTCCCCACTCCTCTAAGCACTTTTAAAACCAGCACCACAGAGTTGGGGAAACAGAGCATTCAATCAGTGAACACATTTGAGACCTTGCTGGTTTGAAACCTTGTATGGTTTCTCTGTGCAGGAACTCCAGCCTTTGCATGGCTGTTGGATGGACATAGAAATTGTTGTACTGAGGGGTGACTGTCTCCACCATTTATTGCTTTCTAACTCAACTCTTGTCGTAAGCAACCAGTGGCCTTCCTAAGCCCCATGCTAATCTCTTTGACTTTGCCCACAGCTATAGGTAATTGTTGGTTGTTACCTGAGGTGCTGTTATCACCCTCTGGTTTCCCATCCTGAGTATGTTACAAGGATGTATTGTGTGTGTTAGTGTTTCATATGTGGGATTTCTTTTCTTAATTTATCCCCCACAAAATTCAACAAGTATAGCCAGCCAGATGTAGTGCTTCTAGGGAGTCCTCCCCCATAACACTTACTTGTGATTCTTTCCTTTTCCAGTGAATACCAGGATTAGCTAACTGATCAGATGGGGGCAAATAAAGTCTAGGCCTTATTTTATCTGAACAATGCCTTCAGACAGGTTCCATCCCATGACACTATTTCACCTAAGCCCAAAGAATCTGAGTAAAATGTTTTATTGGGTGCTTCAGCATTTTCTGACCTCAAAGAATGGCAAAATTTATGCATTTACATTTCTCCATTTTGCTACTTGCAATTATTTCCTTTGAAGAAAACCCCCAATGCTGGATTATTTTCCAAGCAAGTTGCAGCTGTTACCAATAAGAAGCCAGTGTAATTGTTTTTTGGGTTTTTTTGACCCCTACATGTTTGACATGCTTATGAACTGTATTTTTTATTTGTAAGTATGAATGGATTAAGCAAGATGCATTTGTAGACATCTAAGACACATTGCTGCTCTTAGAAAATTTCATCAATATGCAAATTGTGTCTAATCTAGTTGTGGCAAAAAATGAAAAGTTATAACAAAAGATCATATTGCACATTAAATAGTAAATTTATAAAATACTGTAATAAAATTTATTTCTGCATAAGAAAGCATTTTAAAAATAAATATTGTGGTATTATGATTAATAGTAAAGTAGAAAATTATTCTGTTGCAGTGTACTGAATGTATTCTACAGTTAAGAATTAGGATTTATTGGGATCAGGTTTGGTTTTGATTTACCATATCAACAACCTGTTCCTTATGCTGTCAAAGTTATGCAGTTGCTTGGTCAATGACAAGGAATTGGTGCATGTGACTTTATTCAGCTTGTGCTCATATTTTGGCTGAACACAGCCCATTCTGAAGCTTGATGTATGCTTGGAGCAGCACCATCAGATCCATGAGACAGCAACACATATAGGACACGATGGCTGGGAAGGACTAAAGGTCACTATGCAGCCACTGCCACCTGCAATTTTCTGTCTCCTGCAGCCACCATTCCTGTATGCTGATTGTTGTGCAGTTACTTCAGAATCTACTGCCTTATGATAATGGTGTAGACATACCTTCCAAGCTGGAAGACATGGATGTGTCAGCTTAAAAACAAGATCTTGAGCTGGATCTGGGAAGAGCGCAGAGGCTTTTGTGGTTCCCTATGTCATACATGGGATGCCTTTATCCTGATGAGGAAGAAGGACAGGCACTCTCTCCCTCAGCTAGGCTACAGTTTTGTTCATAAGTTTGCACATTAGTTATGAAATGGAAGATACAAACTTTGAGTTGGAGTCAGGAAGCAAAGAAATTGTGAGATAGAAACCTAGTGAATTAAGTAAATGCATGTTAGACTAACCTTTATGAAGGGGATTGAGCCCTTCTGCCTTGTGTTTGTTTTCTTTCCTGATGAACTCACAAAGTAAAGTTCAATTGACGGAATACATTGCCCTGCAAATTTGAGAGCTCCAAACAGACTGTGACAGTGCAGACAATGACAAAGTAGGAGAAAAGGCATTTAAGTGTAGAATATAAATCCCTGGCTTGTTTAAACATTAATTTGAAATTAAAATGTATACCATCTTTGAGTTATCATCAACTTCTTGTTCTGATGTCTGAAAAGAAGTCAAATGGATTCTACTTTTATACATTAAAATAGTCATATTAGGAAACACTTTCCATAAGAAGGTGTACAAGATCTCTCTTTAAATTTTTTATCAGTTTTGACCCTTATTACGAAGTGGGAGAAAAATATGGGTGTCCCCTGGATATTCAAAAAAACTTGAATTTTTATCTTTTTAAAACTCTTGTAAGAGAACAAATACATTAATTATACAATTTGTAGCACAATTTTTATTAAACTTTATCACGTATCTGAAATTTTTGTAATGCCCTAATTTTTTCTTAGCTTTTAAGACATTCTCATTAACCTCATTGCACATATTTTTGCACATAACAAGTGCTCCATGGTTCCGAAATTCTCATTGTTACAAATATCCTAAGAGGGATTCTTAAGCAATATTACAAGTGGCAGGTGATTTCAGCTTTGGGAATGTTAGTCAATATACACCTTTATTTAATTTCTTTCTCTACTGCAGCAGAGTCATGATTTCTTCAACCAGTATGGTCATTTAAATAGCACTGTAGGTATGAACACATTACACTGGATAAGTTTAGACCCTTATGGCGTGTAGACTCTAGCTCCAAAGGCAATACAGAATTGAATGCACTCTTCATACCTAAATCTGATTCTGAATTGTTGCTTTAAGTTAGTTGTCTTTCTACAGTGTTTCTTGACAAAACCTAGAGGTTTCATAAAAAAAGTTTTGTCTAGATTTAGTAAAACCCTGATGAAATTTAAGAAGAGACCATGCTCATATTTTGTTACCTGTCAGGAAACATGGGTTTCAGGCCAGCTTCTCCCTGTCCTGCTTCTGAACAATGCTGTCATCCTCAATCCTGCCATGCTACAGGGTCTAGACTTTTCAGTGACATTGGCTGCCCCTGGTTATGGGACAATCTTTGTGTGTGACCTAACTGTAACTTTTGAAATTTAATGAAGACATATCAAGTTAAAGCCAAGGGGCAGGAGGCTAGCCAAACAGATAGAAGGGGAAGAAATGAAGGATTTAGATGTAATTCTGCCAACTCAGTCATTATGTGTAAGTAGGGATGTGAAACTGGCATATTAGTTTACTGTGCATCTGTGAGATGATCATAAAGGCTAATCCAATTTGTACACTTATTGATTCTTTCTAAAAAATAATTTCTAAAATAACTTCTCAAACACCAGGTCACCTTCCATTGTTTTCTAAAAATACAGAAGAGAGGAAAAACGGGCATGATTGCCAAATCATCAGTGATTTTAAAGAAGACTGGTAAAACACCTGAGATTTTGGGCGAGAGAATAGATATTGAAATTGGGGTTGACAATAGATTGTAAAACTTTGGACATAATGTTTTGGCATAATTAAATGACAAATAGATCAAGGAAGTGGAAAACCTTTAACTAGTACAGTCTGGATTATTTCCAGGGATCATACCTGAATATGGTTTCTTATTCCTCACTTGTGTAAAAACTGAAATTTCAAAAATTAGGGAACTTGACTTAGAAGTTAGTTTGCTAACTTCTAAGCAAATGCTGGGTTTTCTAATGAAAAATATGTGAGGGATTTTGCAGGTGTTAATTTTTATAAATCCTTTAACACCATGTTATGATACTAAGAAAATTCAGAGAAAATTGGGGAAAACCATATTCTGCCTGATCTTTTTTCTTCCTGCATGCTATATCAAATAACTATTTTCTGCATGTCTAGTGTGCTGAGCAGGATCAGGATATATACCCTGCTACCATGACCTTCCAAGAAATATTAGACACATAATTTATGATTGACAGAATTCACCAAACCACAAGTAGGTAAAAAAGTCAGCTCCATACAATATAAATAAATCTGTGAGTTCAAGGAAGGTCATGCCATGTTTGATTTACACATTAGCCTGTGAGACAACACTGAAAAAATCTGATTGAGGATGTGAGGGAGGAGTTATTCACTACTGGTTCCTGTTTTATCTTTTCATCCCCAAACACTGCTATTTATTTTTATTCTCTGAATTTTTAAAATTTTTATTTTTTTTAAATTTTGCTCTTAGAAATACTTAATGTATACCTTTCAGCTGAAAAATAATGATGCAATAAGTAAAAATATATCTGCAACAATAAAAATTACTGCAAAAAAGTTATGTGATTTTGACCTCATTACCATATCATGATTATCACAATATCCTCAGAAGAATCTCATTGAGTTTGACACAAAAAATAGAACACAAGAGTTGAATATAGAACATACTTGTTTTATAGGGTCAGTCAGGCATAAAGAAAGTAAAAGCATAATACAGTATGGCCTTAAAGCCGGATATAAAATGAAGTATGAAAGATATGCACATACACAACCTTTACTAAAGGAAAAAGTATCTGTAAACTGCCCCATAAACATGATCCTGTTACTCAGTGTAGCAAGAGTTCCCAAGACCCTTCCCAAGACTTGCAATATACCCTAGGATGACCTTTCTTGAGCAGGGATTTTGGACAAGATGACCCACTGAGGTGCCTTCCAACCTTACTCATTCTGTCATTTTTTGCCAAGAAGTATTCACATTTCCTGTGCCTTAAATATAACTAGTACTTGGGTAAGATTCTCTTCCTTTTATTAGTACAAGACTCAAGCAGTATGATGGGACACTGCCCTCATGCTCAGACTAAATGTGTATTATCAGTTCACTGCATTCAAACAAACTGCGGCAAGAGTTCATTGAAGTAAGACATCCCTAGAGCATTCTATGTTTCTGTCTATACTCAGGTTAATTATGTAAGTTATATCTATTCATAAAAACTTAACAGTGAGAAAAATATTTCAAATTAGTGAAGACTGCTAAGCAGGGAATGGTAGTTACTCCAGTTGACATGGAAATCACATTAATGGAATTAAGTCAGTTTAGTGACAGTTCAGGGGCTGAGCCAAAAAAGGAGTAAGATGGAAAAGGCAGAAGCAGCAGGATGCTAAGCTTTAGTTAGATGTGCTGACAAATCATAGTTCATTGAATGAAGGTTGAATGAAGGACTGAGATTACTGCTAGGGGTGGCAGTTGGAAAAGATATCCAAAGAGGAACTGGACACAACACAAAATAGTGTATATAGTATAATTTTCTTAATGAAGTAATTTTCAGTGGTTTGTAACTTGGAGAATTTCTTTAGTAAAAGTGTTATCTGTGTGCTTTGTAATCCCTGACAAATAGTGTGAACCCATCTATAAATCTATCTAAATGTGCTGGGATTGTTCATAGTTTAGTGCTTGAAAGGCCTTCTTTTAGCAATCCCTCTAAACTAATAAAGGCAAATTTATATTTTTTAAAATGCAAAGAGAATTTCATTAGCTGTTAAGATTTATACTTTTCCTTAACTTGTTGTACCAGAAGAAGTGTCTGAATTAGCTATTAATATACTGGGTTTTAATTCTATGCTAGTTTATGTTTATTATTTTCTGGATATTGATGTATATTATTTAATAAGAATAAAAGAGTACCTAGGGCTTACTGTTATCTGCTGGCAGGGATGCAGTTGCCAAATATGCAAACTATTCTAACTTGGAACAATTTTCTTGGTGAGGGAATGCCATAATCACACAATTTTTGCTCATTCAAGTATTGCTGTATGAGCATTTCCTATGGAGATGAAAAATGAAATGTACAATTTGTTGATAAGATATCAGAAAATTATGTAATGTTGGTCTTTGAAAACTAATGATGAAAAGAAATGTATTATCAAAATGCAATTTCCATTTTTTTGAATGATTCCACTTTGCTTTAAAAATACATGGAAAGCAATATATATTTAAATTTTCCCAAGACATATTTTTTTGACAGAAATTTTAGTTTCAAAGATGTTTATCTAGCATTTTATTTAGGGTATTGCCTTATAGATTTATAATCTACATTTTGTATTTACCTTTCTTTTATAGTAGCAACTATTATATATACCTGATAAAATCATCTTCTTTTTTTTTCTGTAGTTAATTGTAGTTACTACTGCATTTGATACAGTTCTACATACTGAAATTCTCAGAAACCTTTATTCCTCATTTGATAGCTTTCTATATCTTGAAATACAAACAGTGATAAGGATTGTAAATAGCAATCTTGTTTCCTTCACATGTGGAATGTGGAATACTTAGGTTTGAATACATGTGAAGTACATGCCTTCAAAATTAATTAGAATTTGAAGATCCACCTGTTTCTAAGATCTGGATTTGTGTTGGTCATAGGGAGGATTGTAATTTCCCTAATGCATTTTAAAGGGCATAGGAATAAAGAAATTTTATTTCCCTTTTCTGGATTGTAAAGGAAAGTTTATGTTCAATAGACTCACCATATTTTTCTTCACAGGTTTTGGTAACTTAGGTGGTTCTACTGATTATAAATTTTAGCCTAAACAATCAGAAATGCTTATTATTTGCTAGTGAGAGCTAACTTTGGAAATCAAATTGTGAAAGTAGAAATGCTGGTTGAATGAAAAATATACCAGGAAATTGGACACTGGAAAATATGTATCTTCAATAGAACATCTCAGTAATGAAAAAATGAACTCTTTTATTCAATTGCACAAATTTTCCAGATTGTGATAGTGATCTCTGTAGACAAGATCCATCAGGATCTATATGTATCTATAAAAATTGGCCATAGTACTCTCATAGCATGAAAGCAAGTTAAAGAAAACATCAAACGAAACAAACTCAGAGTATGCAGGGAGAATATAAAGACTATGTGCAATAAATGTGCCTATTTTTCCTTGCTGAAAACATTCTCGTGGGTATGCTCCTAAGTTACCTTTTTTCCTTCTGTTTGTTCGGGGTTTTGCTTTTTTGTAGGTAGGTAGGTAGGTAGGTAGGTTGGTTGGTTGGTTGATTGGTTAGTTGGATGGTTGGTTTGGTTTGGTTTGCTATTTTTTCGCAGATTTTTTTATTCTATTTGATGAGAGAAGTAATTTAAGTAGTTTCCTGAGAAGATGATATCTTTCCACCACGAAAATGGTGACTTTAGACTAACAATTAAGGGAAGGTGTGACCCAGCCTGTGATAGGGAATTAGTGAAGAACTTTTCCTACAGAAAATATGTGGAAGAAGTAATCACAATTTAAATCAGATTTTCTGTGCACTCTCAGTCAGCCCAAGGTTCAGTTCACTGCCCATTTTTATAAATGTGCATTTTATACAAAAAATTCCACCTGCATTGCAGTTCTTGAAAGTAGCAGTTACTGAAGATTTCAGCATTTCTAGGTATGGGTTTATTATATGAATTGTTCTAAATTCTTCTTTCCCAGCAGCAATTGCTTATGTTGGTTGTGTAATGTGGCACATGCATCTTAGGAAGAATTGTTACGATAGATGTAATTTAGTCTATTTATTCATGGCAATTTTCTGAACAGTAGTTTAACTCCATGGGGCCTTTAGCTGCCAACAGGTAGCTGAAGCATCCTTTTCGCTACTGAAAAGGAAGAAATGAGACAGCAACCACCTGTCAGGGTAGTAAACCAGGTGTATGCTCTTCTGTGCATCATAACAATTCTCCAGGCAGGCAGCAGAAAGTAAAGTGGGATGTGATATCAGGGACAGGGACTGCTGTTTGTAGTTAGTTTATTTTATGACACACAAGTAGGAACGTGCTCAGGTTGTTAATAAAAATTATATGTGTATGAATCTGGTGAAGAAAATGTTAAGATGTAGTGCTTGAAAAATGTTGTACTTGCCCTCAGTCAGAAAGGAAATGGGGAAAATAAGGCAATGAAAGCATCTGATTGTTGAAATTTTTTTTTCCAGGATACATCAACAATTTTGCTTCTCCCTGGATATTTTAGTTTTTTAAAGGTATTAACATCTAGATTGTTACAGATGCCTGAAGCTACAGGCAAGAGAAATTAACATAATTAAAGTATTTCAGGTTTATTCTACTTTCTTCCTTCCATGGTTCACTTTGTTTTTCTTCTTATCTGAGTAAAGTATCTTTAAAATCCCATTTTGTTAGCTTAGGATATAGGAGCAAGGTTTCAGTTTTATTCTGATTTATTTTGGGGCTTTTTTGTTTGTTTTTGGAGCCAGGGGGTTGTTTGATATTTTTTTTCTCTGTTAAGTATCAATTGGCCTGATTGACTTGTATTTTTTGCTATAGCACATGAATATATACGAAGTATAAATAGTATATAATAGTATATAAAGATAAGTATGCATATGAAGAAAAGTATATTTATACAAATTTTTACATGAATAAAAATATGGTATACAGTTCTGTCACTTGCACTGTTAACATTTTTATTTTTTTATAATTGTGTTAGGTTAGAATTTGTCTACAATATTATTTGTCACAATTCATGATTTTTTTTCCACTGAGGAAATATGTAATTCACATGCCAGGGAGAATCTAGTGACTGAGTGCTCTGTAATCAGTGGTGGTTGTTTTCATGAAATTCTATTTCTCTGATTTTTCAGTTGTCTTTGTATCATGGAGGCCAGTACTTATGCCTGTAGTTATTATTATGCTAACTCAGCTGCCATTTTTTGCATATCTATAGTTTGTCACTAGGGGACAAATCTTGCCCTGTGACAGGAAGAATAGAATTCTAGTGTTTATCTAGAAAAAAAACCACAAAAACAACAACTCTCTGTGTCTCTAAATGAAATTACCTGCTCTGTCCTTGGGGTCAAGGCTGATATAAAAAGACTGATGAAACTAACAGGAACCGATCACTGTCCAAAACACGTCCCATACAACTCTGCCTAGAATGTGTAGCTGCCCATATTTCTGTATCATGGCAAGTGTCAGTTGCCCAAAACAGCTGAAATTTAACATATAATCATTTCTTACACCCTCCCTGCTCCATGATCTATGTGGGCCTATTTTTTTCCATGCTCACTCTGGAGACAAAATGTTACCCTGCTGGAAGTTAGTGGAAGAAACTTCCCTTCATCCATTCCTACTACTTCCACACTCTGAACCTGTACTAGGCAAGGATGAAGTGATTGCCATGTCACCCTAGTCAGATGAACAAAGTCCAGGAGATTGCTCCATGCCATGCAAACCCATAATCAACTGTATCAGCACTTAAGGCACAGGACAAGACATTGCTCTGTTGCTATGCACATGAAGTTTTTGACAGATGCTGATCTACCTGCTGCACTTACTGTAAAAGACTGTCTTCCTATTGCAGTGACAGCTTTGTGCCAAACTTTCTTCCTGGTTCTGTGCAGTTCAGCAAGACTCTCACCCTAAGGAATGTATGTATCACCTCCTTCATTCTCTCTGATTTGCAGGAAGCAAGAAGTTTCACTCACTGGAGTCTGACATGAGACCTGAGCCCACTACCAAGCTTGATTTTCCCTCATTTAGGTTCTTATGTATGAGCAGTGCCTCTCATGGAATATGATGAATCAGAACAGACAGCCTAAAATTTAGAATTCCCTTCTCAATAAAATCTAACATAATCGGTACAATGCTGAGCAGTACTAGAGCAGTGGGTCACATTGTGTACCTCCTTGGATCTCATTCAAATGCCGTTGTGGAGAATTAATAGCCACCATGCCTCTCTCCATACATTTTGCAACTTGAGGTTAATGGTTAAACACTTCTTATGCCCAGCAGCCTTTTACTTTTTCCTAACTCTATACAAGATTCCACAAGGACTCAATCGTTGGGTACATCGTCTTTGACTCCAAGAGGTCCCTTAACTATGACATTTTTAGACATGGCATTCAGCCTGGAGAATTGAACTCTAGAGGGATTGTTGAATAGGTATGGCATTATACTTCCTGCCTGAGGATATTCCCTGATCTGAACCTTTCTGTGTGGTGGGTGGGAAAGTGCTTTTCAGGCTGGTTAAAACTGCACATATTGGCAGTTGTCAGAGGCATTTCTCAAGAGCCGACTTTTCTTTACAAGTGTTTTACTTCCACCATTCATAGGAGCAGGAGTATCTGACTATAAGGACTAGAGCAGCACAGACCAGGCATGGAAATTTCAGGTATAAACAAGAATTGGTGCTAAGGCAATCAGACAATAAGAAAGTTTGTGTACATTTCAGGAAAGGCTTTAAAATTCAGCTTAAGTACATAGTTTTCAATTAAGGATGATAGCTATTTAATATTTTGTGTTTTAAACTGTTTTCTAAATGTTATTTTATAGTGATAGCCTATGTTTTCTCTTTAGAACACAATCTACAGGGTAACTTCAGATTGTAAGTATTAGGGCTTTTTTGTTTGGTTAGGTTTTATTTAATTCTTTGGAGGAAAAACCACCAAATCATTTGACTTGACCTTTGAATTTTAAGTTTAAATAGCTGTTTCCCTTCCACATATTTGTAAGGCTAAGTGTAGGAAAATGTTCTAGTTGAGAGATAGAAAATCCCACAACCTTTTAACTTACTCATGAATAATTTAAATTTCTTGTCTCTTGATAATGACTGGAAGAGAAGCACAGAGTTTCTGAATGGAATGTAACAGCATCTGTTTTGGCTTTCTTTTTTGTTTGTTTGTTCATTTTTTTAGTTTAATGCTTTAGATAAAGAGCAGAAAACATTTATCCTTGGATCATATATTTGTCTGATCTACAAATGGCTACTGAGTATAAGATCTTGTGGAAAAAATTACATGAAGAATGCTAATTAGTAATGAAAGGGAGAAAAGGGAGTTTTACCCCTCCTAGAAAAAATGAGGCATTTTTGAGAGATGAAATGCAAACAAGTAATCTTAATATGATAAATGTATAGCTAACTATGGCAGATAAAAAATTTAATAAAAAAAATTTTAAAAAGTATAGCCTCTAATAATGGGGGAATAAATAAGGGATAAATGGATTTCTGTCATTAATCACTTTAAACCCTCTGTGGGATCTGTAGAGATCAGGTCCAATTTCCATGGAGTGAAGATGCTTATATCCAAGTAACAATCATGATTGACCCCTTTTCAGGAAGGGAATAGTCATTTTGTTGTAATTTCAGTTAAGCTGTGGAATCTGTTTTGTTTGCTTAAGAATTTAATAAGTATTTTGAACTATGCTGTATGGTTTAGATAATACAGATAGTTTGAACATGACATATGTCTTAATTTGGGATTATGCATTATTTGAAGTAACTGCATTCCAGACGGGTCCTTATAATTCAAAGATTTGATGATTTTAAGAAGCAAGACCTGGAGAAATAGAATCCATTTCCATTAGCAAACAAGCAAGAGATACACCATCACAAAGGCCTGAAGAGCTAAGTCATCTCTAGGTGACTGGTACACAGTATCATCAGGTAAACACTTCAGCTCCCAGATCACAAAAAGAGAGTCCCAGCACCACAATCACAAACACCAGCTTTAGAGGATTAGTTCTAGAACTTTTCAGAAATACTGTGGGACAAGTCCTTCAAAGTTCAAGGGATTTGAAAAGTTCATAAATTCTTACAACTTTATGGTCTTTTATACTGCTGTGGACATCAAGAGCATAA
>VXBI01000297.1:6741-41650 GCA_013397375.1 Toxostoma redivivum | reverse complement strand
AAAAAAAAAAAAAAAGCAAACAACACAGTTTATAAAAGATCTATTGATAGTACCATAATAAATACAGAATATTTTGCTGAAGTAGTGCATCATGCTTGTTTTAAAGGGAATCTATGAATGTTTTTGACCTCTTTCCCTATGTGAAATTTGGCGAGACTTAGACATAATTTTGAAGACAATACTAGCTAGTGTTGCTGCAGACCTTTGATATTATCAAGAGCGCCAGCCAATGGAAGATATATGTCTCCTGTGACACAATTGTTGTTGGGTAAGTAAACTGGTAATGAATTAGGGAACTGTAAACCTAATGCACGATTGTACAGAACAGAGCAGGGTTAGCAGAGCTTCCCAAATTGCTGTGAGAACCACTACTCAGTCTCTGCCTGTGAAACAGCATCTCTCTTCTTTAACAAGCTAACTCATCTACCATTCTGTACTCATGAAAGTTCATAGCCTGTTTAAATGCTTCCATAAGCAACTGTCTGGAAAGGGAATTTGAAAATGCAGTCTGCAAATATGTAAAAAGTCTGAACTGAGTAGTCGTGATTCAATCTCAGTCCTTCGAAATATGCCAGAGTAGCTAGGCTGATATAAGAGACAAGAGTAACCTATCACAAACCAGCCTCAAATTGAAGGGAAATGGTTGTTTACAATAGACAGAAAGCAATTTTCTCAGTTATATTCTTAAGGCAACATATTTGGATGCTGTTTACATTTTCAAACATTGTTTTTCAAAATATTAATTCAAATCAAGGTGACTCAGACTTCATTTGAGCTACAATTTTCTCCATTCTTGGTTCTGTTCTTAAACTTAATTTTATTAATGGATGACAAGGACAGAGAGGTAATAACATACATGAGAAAGGGAAGTGGTTATCTTTCTCTTTTATTCCTTACTGAATTGTAGGTTGCTTATATACAAGTATGCAAAGCCAAAATAAAACTAACTTGATATAACCTTCACTCTTTCTATTTTCTGTGCATAAAATCCATGAAATCTCAGATCCCCTTTTATTAAAGATTAATATCTTTGTAACCTTGGACAAGAAATTGCTAAAAACAGAGAAACACTTTTAGTGAAGTATAGACACAAGGCTTAGAATATACCTGCATTGCTTTATAAATACATAAACAGGAACAGCAAGAAGCAGTGTTGGTGCTTACTGAAGTTGAGCCAAAATTTCAATTACATAAGTGATGAGTTTAAAACTTGGAGTTTTGATCTGCAGATGGAACTCAAAGCCTTCAAAGGATTGCTATCCACTCACAAGACGTTTCTCATGGAAATCTTGTGACAAGAAAGAGCACTCTGAAAACTTACAGTCATATGAGTTCAAATTCCCAAATCCTCTGTGGGGGTTATATCGCAACTGGAAATCTTACCTCTGCTTTTATTGTTTAAATACCTTGATTTTTGACAGAAAAGGTGTCACAGTTTAAGTTGTTTGCTCTAAGGTTAGAGAATTCCATAATTCCACCCACCCATGCATCACGGTTTCATTATCAAAATCCTTTTTAAGAAAAAAAATCCATAACCTGCATATTAGCGACCATATGCTTCTATTCTAATTGAATTTTTCTAGCCAGCAACCTAATGTGAAGGAATCAATAAATAGTGAGGTAGGTTTTTTCCCAATACATATTTACTTTTGAGATCGTATTAACTCTTTCCACTTCTAGAAACTAATAAATTCCCTACTTCCTGAAGAAAAGGGTTCATGAAGAAAAACTATATGATTGCAGTATGAAAGGCTTTGCCACTCTTGTCACAATAGTGATTTTCATTAGAGGTTTTCATAGGCAATTAAAACACTTTAATTAAAAAAGTTCAACATGTCCTTCTGAATATTCAGTAGCTAATAAAAAGACACTTGTTATCCCAGAGTATAACAGCAAGTAATACGAGGATGCTGCTGACATGAATTAATTGCTTTATCACCATGATATAAAATATGTATTATTTATCGGTGACAATTCAATGTCTCCATTAGAAATGAACATCATTATTTAGTAACCTGTTAATGCTGCAGCTTTTCTCTTGGTAACTATGAAGTAAACCAATGAATTCATGTCCTCATTCTACTCAAGTATATCAGTTAGTGTGTACATATTTTCCAGCACTTTCCATGTTCTTTGTGAGAATATTTTTATGGACAGCATCTTGGTATTTGAATAAATATTTTTACTAATATATATCAGCTATATCAGCACTTGAGAACTACTTTATATGCAGTTCTCTAAGTGGCCTGAATGATTTTTGATTATTTTTAAATATTAATGCACTAACTGTAAAGCGCAACATTGAAAGATATACTGAGCTCTAGCAAGATTTGCAAGTCAGGTTAATATGAATATTGCTTTACGGGGAACTGTTTTCTACATTTAATAGTTAAGTGGAGAAACCTTCTATTCTGTGATATTAACAATGACATTCCAAACTAGCAATATGGTTTTTGACCTCTGCAAGGTCATGATTATGAGAAGGGTTTATTCATTGTCTTTCTCCATGGTAGAATGATACACTGCAAGTAAGTTGTCAGATCTCAGGAAAGTAAATTCAGTGTGTTTTAATGCACACATCTGTATTATCCTTACATTTCACAAAGTTTCTGTTACTATTTGCTTTTGGTAAACATGTTAGAAAATGTATGAGGCTTTTATTGCAGCTCACTGCACTATAAAACAGTGGTTTTGCATGAAATCATACCCAAACATACATAAATCATGTTTCTGCTGTTCATCTTTCTTGCTAGAGGTCAACTTGGCAGTGCTAGGCTAACAGCTGGACTTGATCATAAAGGTATTTTTAAATCTAAATGATTCTATGATTCAATGATATAGCAGTTGCTCAGAATTACAGATTAGCCAGCTAATCTAACAGGATAATTTAGATTGGAAAAGACACACATGATCATTGAGTCAAACCTTTGATAGATCAGCACCCTGTTAACTAGACCATAGCACTAGGTCCCAGAGCCAGCTGTTTCTTGAACACCTCCAGGGATAGTGACTTCACCACCTCCCTGAGAAGCCCATTCCAATATCTGAAAATCTTGTCAGGGAAGAAATTCTTCCTGATGTCCAACTTGAACATCCCCTGGTACAGCCTGAGGCCATTTCCTCTTGTCCTGTTCCGAGTTGTCTGAGAGAAGAGAAGCATGCCCCACCCTGCTACTCCCTGCTTTCAGGTGATTGTGGAGAGCAACAAGGTCTCTCCTGAGTCTCCTTTTCTCCAGATTAAAGTCCAATTCCCACAGTTTCACCTCATACAACTTACTCTCTAGATCCTTTACCAGCTATGTTGCCCATCTCTGGACAACCTTCAGCACCCCAATGTCTTTCTTGAAATGTAAGGCTCAGAACTGGACACAGCACTCAGAAGTGTGGCCTCACCAGTGCTGGGTACAAAGCAACAATCACTTCCCTGGTCCTGCTGGCCACAATATTTTTGATAATTTCTGATATTTTTCATTCAAGTCTGCTAGCTGGAATTGTGCAGTGTTTCCAAGAAATGTTATATGTAAGATCTAGCCATTAGCTGATGACCAATAAAAATGGACTTTGTCCAATAGCAATGGATTTTGAAAATATAATCTTTTCTTTATGGAAAGAACAGAATTGAGTAAACTTTAACTTTTGTGTAACTGTGAAGGATATGGCATTATAGACCAGTCATTGACATTCCTGGCAGATGTGATTCGTATCATAGGCAAGAGGCACTAGCAGGAGGACCCAGCAGGGCTTGGGTGGTCAGCATGACCTGTGTCTATGGCAAATGGATGATGCACAAGGCTTCTGGACACACAGCCTCTCAGCTGGTCAAAGGGTTTGGATAGTAGCAGAACTCAGAAGCAGGAGACCATGAAGGACACGTTGTTGCAGCACTTCAGATGAAATCGAATCTTTGTATTTCAAACTTACTGAACTTCTTTGGGGTCCTGGCAGGACACAGCCCAGGGGTGATGCAGAGAGCAGCACCACGTATGGCTCCAGGCAGGAGGAGGGAATCAGGCGCTGCTGTAGTGAGTCTGGACTGGGCAGTGCAGGTTGGTAGGGCAGCAGAGACCTTGTGCATGGGGCAGAGGGTGTAGGGAGGAGGAGAACTGACCTGGAGTAATGAGAGGTTGGGTGAAGAGACCTGCATGTTTATACGATTGTAAGAGTCCTGGACAATATGCAGAGGGTCAGAACCTGTGGCTGCTGAAAAGCAGTGAGGCAGGGGCTACCACAGCCTGTCCCCCATGCCACCACAGGGGTGCTGGAAGTTGACCCCTGACAACCATCCAACCAGGAAGGCAGATGCCCCCACTGCTGCCATTATGTGGCTCTTCGTTGATACCAACAGACTGGAAATGCACCTGGCATTTTTATCCAATGTTAATGATTTGAGTTCCTTCTCAAAGATCCAGCCTGTACTTGCCCAGATGCTCCTTCTCCGAATGCTGATGAGTGCACTCTTAGGCAACAAATGCAGCTGCATTTACTGAAAATTTTGTCTAAAATAAAATTTAACACTTCTTAGTCACACTGCCAGGAAACATACAAAATTAATAATGAAAGCAAACATTAGATAAAAGTTTATTCTGAATAAAAAATACAGGTGATAGCTGCAGTTAAAGTTCACTTATCTGAGCTTAATTTCCAAAATTGGGAAATTTATCTCCCTACTTTTTAAAGGTCACTATATCTTTTTCTAATTAATAGCAGATAGCTCTGAACATATTGCTTTTGACAAAGCAGTGCCCCAAAATTAAGTAAATATTAATTTACCTCAAAATATGAATCCTAGGGGAAATTGTAAGACTGTTATATGCTCTGGAGGTTATGTTTTCTGGCATCATTTCCCTACCAAAATATAGAAAAATGGTATTGCAGAGATTTCATTCAGAGTTATTCTGGGTAACAGTGTTAAAAAGGAAATTTTTCTTCATTCCCTCTGAAAATATATAATATTATTCATTTTCAATAACACCTAGCAAAATAAACTACCAAATCAACAAATATTCAAGCCAATTACAATAGGTTGTGAAAGAGTGGACATTTCTTCCTTTTTCATTTAATTGATGCAAGAAAGCACATTGTTGAAAACTGGCACTATGTATTAAAACTTTGGAAGGCAGGTGCTGTTTGCTGGGGAACAACACCAAGTATGTAAATATTAATAATAATTTGGATTCTATTTTTGCTATTTAAAATTATAGAACAAGTAGGAAGAAATATTTTGTTCAAATCAATATTATGTAGTTGTATTAAACCTATACCGAATATATTTACGGATTTCTATATGTTTTATGATCTACTCCAGTAGAATTTTCATGTACATGTAACACACAGATAACAGGAGTTTTTCTTTTAGAAGTCTTTATGGTGGCTGGCTTCCAAACCTCCCCTCCCAGCTAGTCTCTTGCTTCCTCTCCTCAGCAGAACAGAGGTAGGAAATATGATAAACAGCTTTGATAAGTCAAATTAATGACAGAGAAGTCTTTTACCAGTTGCTGTGACAGGGATAACAAACTGAAGTTGGGAGAATTCATTTAATTTATTATAAACTAAAACTTGAGTCAGGTGAAAAGGATGAAAACCAAAAACTATAATACCTTCCTCTTACTCCCTACTTCTTCACAGGCTCAGCTTCATTCCTTTTCATTCCCAGGTTCTCCATCTTCCCTCCTCCAAGCCACGCAGGAGGATGGGAAATTGAGATTGTGGTCAGTTTATAGCACTTCCTCTCTGTTGATCCTTCCTTCTTGCACTTTTCCCCTGCTTGAGCAGATGCCTTCCACAGAGAGTGCTCTTCCTCTCCAACTTCATCTGACTTTGGTGCCTTCAGGGTTCTTGCTCAAACCTTTTATTTTCTTTCACTCCTCACACTGGTGGGCAGTGATTTGCAGATATTTTCATACTGACACATAAGCTTGGCTGAGGGTCCCAGCTCAGACTTGTAGTGACTCTTTTGGAGCCAGCTGTAGTTGTCTGTGTCCAGCACTGAGTAGCACAGTCACTCCTCACAGACACCATCCCTGGAGCCCTCTCTCAACACTTTGGCAGTTAAAATAAATATAACTTCTCTGTTTTGTCTTACCGTCTTCTTCATATTTTATGGTAAAGTATGAGAGTGTTGAATTTCGAAAGATGTACATTCTACATTTCTCAACTCAATGCAAGGCAAGTTTGTCTCCTCTCAAATCACATGCAAGGTAACAGAATTTTGACTTAGTATGAAAAACAACTAGGTTGGAACAGCATATGAGTTTTCTTTTATTCGATTCTTAGTTCAGCATCAGTCACAGGTGACTTTTAAATTTTGAATAGGCAAGCAATCGATGTTTCATCTTGCTCTTTATTTTATGTTTCAAATATGCTTCTTTGCAATAGGTTAGAACCAATAGGGGGGGAAATACTGTTGGAGCTGGGAGAATTACATTGAAGGAGGAGAGAAATGGTAGAAACATTAACTGAGGTACGCTGAGGCTCAGGGTCTATCTCTTCAGGAGAAGAAATATTATATGAATGTTCTCAAGGCCAAACATTTATGCCTAAGACTGGAAAACACCAAATTTAAGCACAGCTCAATGCACTTTCATGCACTGTTTTGAGAATGAACAGACTTCAACTACAATAAAGTTTCAGTACTGTGTCGCATAGACAATGATGAGGAGGAATAAGAATTCTCCTCTTTTTCACTTTTGTGAAAACTATCAGTCAGACAGAGAAACTCCTAAACTGAACTCCAGAAATTCTGCTGCTGTAAGAGAAGCAGGTAAAATCAACAAAGCACAGCCAAGAGGACAGAATTTTAGCTTTTCTCAGTATTTGAAAGAACTAAACCCAAATATATTAATATTTAAATATCAGTACAAAAGAAACAATTAATTTACATGCTTTATGTTATTCTTTTTGAAGTATTTACTAGGATTTTGACACTTTGATAATAATATATTGCAGTGTTTAGAAATTTTTAAACAGAATTAGATTTTTTTTGAGTGTTTGGAATTTTAAATAATTAACTAAAAGTTCTTTGTTTCAATTTTACAGGTTTTCCCAGATTTTTGTCTTCTTTTTGGTTCATAACTCTTTCTATATTACTGTTATTTTATCATTTTAACACTTCTATGTTTAAAAAAATAAGAGTAGAAAATATGATAAAATTATATCTGAGAAAGCAGGAACAAATATGGAACTGAGTTATGAATTAATCTTAAGTGCTAATTATATTTAACATATATAATACATACACAGTATGATTGTTTGAAGAATTCACCATCATGGATTTGAGTACTTCCAATGCAATGTAGATTGGATATTTAAGTTGTAAAGTCTCATTGTGTTTCTATTGCTTTCAAAAACAATTTTGCATTTAATTTCTGTTTCTCAAACAATTCACCTCTGACATTTCAAGAAAGGATGTGAAAGCAAGACTTTATGATAGCCTCTATTGTTTCTGAAGATCAACTTTGAGCAGTGAAATCGAGGTGGAAAGTGTTCATTACAGTCTTTACTGTGCCTAATGAATTCTTTGATTTTGTTCAACATTTACCATTTACCATTTTCTGACATTCTAGACAGTTCCTCTGCATTAGCAATGGGTAATTTTATAGTTGCCACATATTAAATCATCAATTTAGTCTGTGTAGCTAAGATAGTAATTGCTTGCTACCTATTCCTTTAACTATTTGCATGCCCAGTTTCACAAAACCTATTCTTTAATCAGACAGAGATATATATTTATTCTGGAAGTATTTCTATGAGGCTCTGTCTTTTCTGATCTTTGATTCACAGCACTGTGCTCTGGTCATTCTCTCATAGTCTTTCTGTTAGCCTGCCCTCTTTGCCTTTCCAGTTTTGCTAAATCTGAAGGTTTGGTCTGCTGTGATTGCTTATGAGATGCAGAAACTAAGATGCTTTTTTTTATCTTCCTGCACATATATAAATATCTACCTGTTCAACTGCCTTCAGAATTACAATGCTGCTAACTTGCCCTCAATTATGCTAACATTTGTTTAGTCGCTAGACTTTACAGAAGCTGGATCTCATTAATTAAGTTTGACATGATAAAATCATACAATGCTGAATAATCACAGTTAAATTGGGACTAAAAAATTGCTATAAATTTTATGTATTAACATAATTCAGATACATAGGAATATGGACAATACGGTCATGACAGAATAATTTGTACTAAATTGTCATAATGTCATTTCCATTGGTGAAACTGAGTTAAAGAAAAAAATATGACACCCTTGTAGCTTAGTTTTCCCACTAAAATCTGAGAACTATGAACACTGTTTATACCTTTTAAAAGATATATTTGTTAATTATTTTTCTATTTAATTTCTATTTCACAAGTTTGTGTTAACAATATAGAACCAATGATTATGCAAAGCAGTATATAGATTTAATTCCATAAATGTTGTTTTGAAACATATCATTGCCATGATAACAATAAGGGAGAAATCTGTAGGGCTTAAAGATGCAGAATATTATACTAAAGTTGGAAAAGAAGTGGAAAAATGTGGAATTTTTAATTCAGAGTGAATATTTTCATACTCAGATGAATATTCCTGACTGTAAAACACTGTCATGGGTTACAAATATGAGGAATTAAAGTACTGGTGTTCATTTTCTTACAGCATACAGAGCCATGGATCAATACCTATCTATTTATAGCCATTCGTAGGGTTTTGCAATTTGACCTAAAAATACAACTTAATCTAAAATTGTATAGTATAGTATGTTTAGATATCCTATCCTATATAGATCTTGTTGCTGTACATAGTTGGAAATTCATAAGCTGAGACAAAATAAAATCTTACCATTCAACTTGTGTATTTATAATGTATAAACTACAAAATTTCTTACACAGCAGTAAAAAGACAGCAAAGGTATTTTTTTCTCTTTCTTTACTTATAAATTAGAGTTTACATTTTTTTTCTTCTATTTCTAATGCAGATCTCAAAAAGTAATAATTTCACTTTATGCATTTTTGCTGAGACTGATTCCAAATTTCTTTTTCATCAAGCAGTTTGAAGTAAATATGAAATAACTAAGTCTGAGAGTAGCACAGAAATCTTTGAAGTGTGGGTGATGATGAAGACAAGACTGATTTACAGATGATATTTTTTCTAGACACAGTTCTGAGTAGAGTAGGGAATTTTAAAATTTTTTCTTTATAGATCTGATTGTGTACATTGCAGACAAGAGGTCAATAAAAAATAGACTAGTGGTCTAAGTGGCCTGCAAATTCAGACAGTCAAAAACGTGATTTGATTGCTTAAATTGTAGATTGCATTGTCCAGAATACTTACAATTCCTGTACATTTATTAAATAAGTTAAATTGTTGTCTGTTTTCATTTGGGAAAGTGAACTCAATAGGGGAAATAAAGACTGAATATGTCCTCATTCATGAATAATTAACAAATTACAATAAGTATAAAGCAAAGAAAAATTCACATTGAATCTAAAATCTAATGAATCAAACACAAGAGTCCACTAAATTATCATTGTAATTGGACTATGCATCAGTATATAGAAGATAATACCATTTTAAAATAGATTACGAATGGTCGTCAGAGAGATTAGACCAGGTAAACTAAAACTTTTTCTTACTATCACCTCTGAGGCTGATATCCTAAGAAAGATATTGCAGTTGAAGACCACCATAAATGAGCTGAAATATAAATTATCTTACACAAGATGAAACACAGCAAAAAAAAGTTTAAAACCATAAATTACACCAAACTTGGAGATGTAATACAAATAATTTATGTGTAGAAACTGCATAAATGTAACAGTGGGTATTGGAATTCTGTATTAATTTATACATAACTTGCAGACTAACTTTTGGAAGAATTTTAAATAGTCATTAAACATAAGGTTCTCTAAAACAGTCTTCTGATTGCTCAGTGTAAATAATATTTGAGGTGTTTGACAGTATTGTGAATAATGTCTATATGAGCAAGTAAGCCTATTGGAATTTATAGTAAAATTTAGCTAACTACAAGGGCAATAAAAATCTAGTACAGTTATGCATATAAATTAGATATGTTTTGCATCTCCACTTTATTAAATTGCAATATTTTAATTACTTGTACAATAAATTGCATAATTAGGTAGTGAGAATCAGGAATAATTATGTTAATTGTTGCTTGCCATTGTATATCAAAAAGGAGAAAGTGTTTTCTTGACAAAGCCATTTTACAGAAGTGCTATTTTGCATGGAGGTGCTAGAAAAGATCCATAATCAAAGTAGTGTCAAGATTTATATTTAAAAGGCTTTATTTATCAATAACTCTTTCTAAAGTTTTAGATGGTTTTTGGAGTGGATCCCAAAGAAGATTAGGACTTGTTAAAATTCTTAAAAATCAATTAGATGGTTCCCTCTTCTCCTCCCATTTGTGTTCTTTCTCTTAAAAAATGCAGGTCCATCGAATCACTAACAAAAAACTTAGTAAATGGGTAACCTTCTTACTGTCTAGTGTCAGGAACAAAAGCACATTAAGGAAACCTAGGCAGTTCTAGTTAGAAATTGCTCATGATTGTGTAATATCTTAGCATCCAATCAGAAAAAGTCTTCTGTTAATAATTAAGTCAGGTATTTGTAGGTTTTGGTTTAGTTTCATGTGATTCTATGTGATTTAGGGAAATATCTGCAATATTCTAAGTGCCATCTATCCAATACTGACACTTTAAAAACTTGTCTTTTGGATTATCATTGCCTTTACTTTCAGGAAAATGTAAGATAACCTTATGAAGTTTTTTAATGCAGAGTCCCTTGCGGGCTTTACACAGCCTCTTTGATAGGAGGGAATAGAATTAGGACAATCTTTTAAGGTAGGTCCTTTATTTCAAGCACTTTCTGATGAAAACTTATGAACATGTCTCAGGTGGAGAAATATCTAATCATGAAACTGAACAGAAACCACATACAGAACAAAGTAAATGTATTTTGCTTGTGGTAGTTAGGTGAAGTTCATGCACTCAAACCTACCTGGTCCTTCAGTAAGTTCAGAAGATGAGTTGTGCATAGAAATCTTTTTTCTGAATAAAAAAAGTATAATGAGAAAAGTCCAGAACACAGTAAGAGAAGACTTGACTGATTTTCTTCTGACGAAGAGCCCTCCTCAAATCCTGCTTTACTGAAGTGCTTGCAATTGCCTAGCTACTGGAGAAATTATCCTATACAATTCACAATTTTTGACGTAAAGCACCAGTGCAAATATAGTGCTAGCTGCAAGCTTCTCTTAGTCTCTAAGAGTGCTTCAGCTGAAGCATGGAAAACACTATTTTATTAATGATTTTTGGAAGTTTTACTTTAGAGATGCTGATTTAAGCCAACATCTTTCAACAGGCAAGATTATTATCATGATGTCCCTTGTAACCTTCTAAGAAGAAAGGGCTTTCTAACAAAGACTCAGAGAATCATTTAGGTTGGAAAAGATGGTTGGAGTCCAACCATTCTGCAATAGATTTGGTAAAATAAAATATAATTGATAAAGATAGCCAGATGTCAGCTAAAAGAGAAGATGCTGAGCCTATTGCTAATTCTTATTGGAAATTAAGAGGAGACACCATTAATTACAGTATCTCAGAAGAGGAAGAACTGTCTCTTCCCCTGATTCTCACCTTATGGGTATGAGCTTTCATGGAGGAAGTTGACATCATTTGGAAATACTCCAGATTTCTTCTGAAGTTAACACAGAAAAACTTTGCTGTTTCTACAGCAGTATTCTGTTCTCTGTTCCTTTTACAGTTTGATCAGTTGGCCCTATCAGCAAGTTTCTTACTTCTGATGCATTTGGAGAAAAAGTTCTTATTAGTTTTGACTCTTTTTGCTGACTACGTCACAAATTCTTGGACAGCCTTAATTTTTTTTAATGTTTACCTGTCACTGATTCTTCCTATTGTAGCTATGTGGGCTTTTTGAAGCATGGCTTCTCTTCTCTAATCTTCCTTACCCTGCTGTTTAGAGGCACTGAATTTGCATCTTAAGGTTTTTTGGTTTATTTTCCTGTGGCAGATTCCACTGACCTGTGTTACTTGTAGGCTGATTTTAAGTTGTCTTCATAATATGAAAGGTTTCACTCCCATAGTTATCTTACTTTTTTAAGTAAGTTTCCTAATTTTTTATCCCTTAAGAATTGAATTTCAAAACTACATAGGTTGCTGGAAGTCTGTGAAGATTTCTCTCTCCCTAGTGGTCCATTGCTAGCAATGGTAAAATGCTTACATCTCATACTTAGAAAGAAGTCTGTTACTGTGTGCAGAATGTTTTGTTTCTATGTTTAATATATTAGCTTAAGCAGTAGCTACTTCAAGTCCACTGAAAAGTGTCAGTAAGAGAAGTAATTATATATAAAATATATGTGTGATCTCATAAGAAACTAGTATTCCAGTGGGCTTAGTAATATATATTCCAAAGGCTTTGTATTCAAAATCCTCATAAAGCATATATGGAAAGGTAAAGAGGTTTTAAGGACTGCAAAAAGAGAGATAAGGGAATTACTAATAATGCATGTTCACAGAAGCAAAAATCCTTCATATGGAATCTGAGAGAAAATCAGATTTCTTTCTTCCCCAGCTTCAGCTGGGAAAGCTTTATCAGTATAATGGTGTTTCTGAGAGGACATTTCTGTTTTCTTTTCTAACAGGAGTTTGCAGAAGCAAAGGTATCCTTTGCAAAGCAAATATCCTTGGCTAATACATATTCTTGATACACATTATATCAAATTATATCAAAACACATGCCATATCCCTTAATCTGTTGGGTCTTCCTTAAGAAAAAAAATCACTCTAGCAGCCAGAATGAACTGTAGTTCTTAATTAAATCTAAGTCATTTTAGCAAGAATGTTAGGTGTTTGTCTTTGTTTGTTTGTTTTGTTGTGTTTTGTGTCTTGTTTTTTGTTTTTTTGTTTAAAGAATGGATATGAAATACTGAAATATTAGTCTAATTGGGAAGGAGAATGCTATAGGTCACAAGATTGAAGGTCTTTATTAAAATCTGTAAAAGTATATATTATTTTAACAATAATTGCAAACTCCACTGCAATATGAAAAATAAAGTGGTTCTAAGCAGTCTGCTAGGACATAGACCAAATGATAATTTTAGGTCTGACTTTGTACAGCTATCATAAAATTAATAGAGAAAATCAGACCATAAAAAGAGAGGAAAAACCTAAAGTGAGACTCTATTTTTCTGATAAACTGTTCTTTGTTGAACATTTGTGGTAATAATTGTTTAGTTTGAACAGATACCCCTGGTGCACTCTTTTTATCCAGTAAGATTTATGGAATTTTTGTTGGGCAGAGAGATCAAATGAGACAATTCCTTATAATAAAATTAAAACCAAGTATGAAGACTTCATAATTTTAAATTATTTTCTATGAAAGTTATATAATACAGCTTCTTATCACTCTAACATACAATTATTAGTCTTTTAGTCCTGCTTTTTGTTTAGATACACGTGTTTGTGAAATTTTGTTAATTTATGTGGGGGTTTCCTATAAGATATTTCTTATAATATTCAAGCTCATGTTATTGTTCAAACTTATGCATTTTCTGACTATATCAACTCAAAAGTAATGAGCTACATTGACTCTGTGGTGTGGCAGACATAACATACATGTAATTGGAAGTTAAGCATTTTAACTGATTTTGAAATTACTTAAAGGATAAATAAATATCATATAAATGGTGGGATGACTCTTGTGACTGGATGCTGCAGTGGATGGCTACAAGCTCTTCAGAAGGGACAGGTGAGGAAGGAGAGGCGGTGGGGGGGCTCTGTACTCTGTACACTGGTGTGGGTTTTGGCTGTACAGACCTCAGGGGCAGTGCGGATAAGGCTGAGAGCCTGTGGGTGACACTCAGAGGGATGGCCAACAAGGCACAGATCCTGCTGGGAGTCTGTCACAGTCCACCCAACCAGGATGAAGTGAAATATTCTATCAGTGGATCTTTCATATCACTAGCCCTTGTTCTTGGGGGACTTTAACTTGCCAAATGCCTGCTGGAAACTCAGCAGTGGAGAGGAGACAGTCTGGGAGGTTCCTGGAGTGTGTGGAAGGTAACTTCAGGCACAGCTGGTAGGGGAGCCTGCCAGGGCATGTCCTACCAGACCTGCTGTTCCCAAACAGAGAAGGGCTGTGGGACATGGGGTGGTCGGGGGCTGTCTTGGGTGCAGCAACCATAGAATGATAGACCTTTGATTCTTAGTGAAGTAAGGAAAGGGATCAACAAAATGTCTACCTGGGACTTCTGAAGGGCAGATTTTAGCCTGTTGAGGATACTCATTCAGAGAGTCCCTTGGGATCTTTATCATTGCTCTGGATGAGAGGATTGAGAGGACCCTAGGAAGTTCACAGATGGTGCTAACTTGGGTGGAAGTATTGAACTATGGATGGTCGGAAGACTTTGCAGAGGGATCTGGACCATCTGGTTTGATGGTCTGAGGCCAGTGGCATGAGGGTCAACAAGGTGAAGGGACAGGTGTCAAAACCCTAGGTAGCATTACCGTCTTGGGGAAGCTGCCTGGCAGAAAAGGACCTGGGGAGCTGTTTGCCGAGTAGCTGAACATGAGCTGGCAGTGTGGTCAACAAGGCCAATAGAATCCTGGATCATCCTGGAAATTGTATGTCCAGCAGGACTAAAGCAGGGATTGTCCCTCTGTACTCGACACTGGTGAGGCCACACCACAATTACTCTGTTCAGCTCTCGGTCCTCACAACAGGAAAGACATTGAGGGGCTGCAGCATGCCCAAAGGAAAACAGATCTGGGGAAGAGTTTAGAGAGTACATTTTGTGAGGAGCAACTGAGGGAGCTGGAGCTATTTAGGCTAAAGAATAGGAGGTTTAGGGGAGATCTAATTGCTCTCTCCAACTACTTGAAATAATGTTTTAACAATGTTGGGGTTTGCCTCCCTGGCAACCAGTAACAGGGTGAGGAAATGGGGCTCAAGTTGCACCAGGGAAGATTCAGGCTGAATTTTTTCACTGAAGGGTTTTCAGGTATTGGAATGGGCTGCCCAGGGAAGCAATGGAACCCCCATACCTGGAATTGATCAAAACAACCCCATGCCAATGGATTGAGGTGGAGCATCTGAAAAGTTGTTTCGCAGAAAAGGAGGTGGGAGCGCTTGTCAACAACCAGCTGAACATGAGCCAGCAGTGGCCAGGAAGGCCAACAGGATCCTAGCTTATGGCCAGCAGAACGAGAGGCAGTGATCATCCCTCTGAACTTGGCACTTCTGAGGCTGCACCTTGAAGGTTTTCACACCTTACTACGAGAAGGACATTGAGGTGTTGAAGCATATCCAAAGGGCAATGAACCTGGTGAAGAGTCTGGAACACAAATGTTATGGACATCATCTGAGGCAGCTGAGGTTGATTAGGCTGGAGAAAAGGAGCATCAGGGAAGACCTTATTGCTCTCCACAGCTACCTGAAAGGAGGTTACAGATGGATGGGATTCTATCTCTTCTCCTAGGTAACTAGTGACAGGCAAGAGGAACTGGCATCAAGTTGTACCAGGGGAGGTTTAGATTTGATATTTGGGGAAAAAAAATCATTGAAAGGGTCCTTAGGCATTGGAAGAATATGCCCAAGAAAGGAGTTAGATATTTAAAAGATCTGTAGATGTGGCACTCAGGGACATGGTTTAGTGGTGAACACATGTCCTGGTTGAAAGGAGGTGGAGGATCTTAGTACCATGTGGGCATGGCCAGGCTGTTATTTTACACCACACCCATCACTGTGGGGCATTTGGACTCCGCAGGAAAAGCTGAGCACTCCACCAGGAATGCACCACCATTTTGCTTCTCTCTCTCCAGTAGGAAGGTGGTGGAATCAGACCTGTGGACCCTGTCCTCTGTGCCACCATCCACTTCCCCCCCGCATTCCTCTGGGATTCTTCTGCAGTATGTGGTGCTGAGGAGAGGCAGTGTGGCTGCTCTGAGACATGGTGCTGAACAGAAAGCTGCAAAATACACCTGAGCCCAGCAAGGCCGGGGTGACAGGGAGCTGACGCTCGATGAGACTGCCTTCCCCCTTGGCACAGCAGAGAGATCAAAGGTCATGCCAAGACGAGCCAAATGAACCCAGGCAAGCTAAAAGGAAGGATGGTAGAGCAGTGCAAAAAGCAGAAGCAACCTGTGGGACCCAACCACCGGCATGGCAGAGTGGTAGTAAGCAATGACATGGGCACCTGCATGGAACTGAGCTCAGCAAAGGAGCGATGTCACCCTACTCAGACAACCTGCCGACCGGGGGGGGTTGTTTGTCTTTTTTTTTTCATTGTTTTCAGCCTGGGGGTGGGCTAGCTGCAGGAGCTCTAGCTTCATCTTGACTTTGTATCCAAAAATCAATTACTTCAAATTAATCTTCTCACATCAAAAATATTACAGGAAATTACTACCTTTGAAACAAAATCACCCAGAACACAAGATAATCTGTTTCTAGTATTATTTTGGAATAACTGATGGCTTCATCTTATTTCTGAAAAAAGCTATGGGGGGGAATTTCTGAAACCTTTTCCTCAGCTGTTGTATTCTGTTGCATTTTGAAGAGGTGCAAGTGTGAAGAATCTTTGTTCTTGAAGATCTTGAATATCACTGTTATACCATTTGTATATCAGGTACTTCTATAGTGGCAAAACACTGAAATCTTTGAGAAATGAAGAAGCAGGAAAACAGTTATTTTACTTGATGAATACATGAAATCACAAAATAGTCAAAGCATCACTTTTTACCTGTAGAGTTCTATGTAGTATACAGCTTTTGCAAGATTCAGGATTACAGTGCAGCAGGAGCAGATAACAGTTTACAATACAGTGTTAGACTTTTCATAAAGGATTTATAATCCAAATTAGGATATCTGAAAAAGGTTTGCATAAACATTATAAAAATCCCCAAATGTATCCATACTGGGTTGGCATAAACTATTGAATTTTGTCTTTATAGGTATGAAAAAAAAATTAAATATTTATATATTTTTGTACAGAGTGCATCCAAATGTAATCTCAATAATTTTGCACCTCACTTTCATGAAATTTCTTGTTATTTGCCTATATTTCTCTGTCATTCTAAGTAGTTTTAGAAACCAAACTTTTCACAAAATACTGCTTTTGACCATATTGAAGCTGTACAGTGGTGGTGTCCTTTCAACATTTTTCCAATTTCCATCTTTTACATTTATTGAAAGTTGTAGAATTATCCATATACTGAAAATTTACATCCATATAACAACTTTCCTTTGAAAAATGTGATTAAAACATTTGTGTAACTGCTGCTCTTCTGGCTGAGCAGCACATGGCTCAGCTGAAAGTCGTTATATTTGTTCTGCTGTAGAGTAGAACTCTCTGCTGCTGTGAATAGACCATTTTGGACTTTTTTTCCCAATTCTAATCTAGGCCATGTCTTTCAGAGGTGCTATAATAATAGGTTTAATTATTTTTCAAAAATATGTAGTTTGTTGATGCTGGCTGGGCACCAGACACCCACCAAAGCCTCTTTATCCCTCTCCTCTGCAGCTGTATGGGGAGAGAAAATATAACAAAAGAGTTCATTGGTTGAGATAATGACTGGGAGAGATCACTCCATCAAAAAACATCATGGGCAAAACAGGCTCAAATTAGAGATATGAATCGAATTTATTACTAACAAAATCAGAGAAAGATAATGAGAAGTAAAATAACTCCTTCAAAACACCTTACACCCCATTGTCTCTCCTTCACAGCTCTACCTCCTCTCCCAGTTGAGCAGGAAGACAGAGAATGAGGGCTGTTGTCATTTGTTTCTACCACTGCTCAGAAAAGGGAGTCCTTCCCCTTCTGTTTCAGAGTGGGTCCCTCCCATGGGAGACAGCTCTCTGTGAACTTGTCTGACATGAATTCATCTGATGAGCAACAGCTCACAGTGAACTGCTGTAGCATGAGTCCATCCCATGGCAACATTTCTTCCTAAAGTCCTGTAGTGTGGGTGACTCTTCCGTGGGGTGCATTTCTTCATAGACAAGCTGTTCCAGCATGGACTCCTCTCTCCGTGGACCTTCAGTGGTCTCACAGCCTCCTCTCAGGCATCCACCCACTCTGTTGTGGGCCCCTCCATGGACTGTGAGTGGCTCTCTGTGTCTCCATGGACCTCCATGGGCTGCAGGGGCACAGCTGCTTCTCCATGGGCTGCTGCACAAGGGGCTGCAGAGGAATCTCAGCTCCAGCAGCTTCTCACAGAAGCCACTCCTGTAGCCACTACTACCAAAACTTGGCCATGTAAGCCTAGTACAACAGTAATGATGAGTTGATCTCTTTCAGAAATCCATCCTGGAAATATTGACTAGTCTTTCAAGAATTTTTTTTTTTTTGGCTGATCAGAGAATGTAGAAGAGACTGGGATACTTCAAAAGAAAAAAGGTCACCTAAATATGAGAGGTTATTACAGGCTCCCAGTTTTTGTCATTATTTAAATTTCTTGCTTTGCATTTTTCAAGTACATAAAGTTAGTTGTATAGTAGTAAAAGTGTGAGATTAGTGTATTCTCACTTTTCTGAGAACTTTCAAGGACAATTATAAACCCTAGACAGGCTTCAAATCACATAGCTAGCTATTAAGAAGAAATAATGTATTGTTTGATCATTTTTGGTTAAATTCTCTAGAAAATTTCTGCTTTTAAAAATGCATCTTTATGCTAATAATTCAGTTCTACATTGTAAAAAGTTTCTGGAAAGATTCTCTGTAGGACATTAATGAAGATGAAGATTGGCTTACTAAATTATATTCATATTAATTACTTCTAATACATAAAATATTAATTAGTAGTTAAAATTTCAACTATCAGTTGAGTTAGCTTATAATATATTTAAATTTAGAGAAATGTAGTAATTGAACATGAAAAAATTTTTATTATAATTACAGTAAAATTGTTAATTGACACTATATAATATTGTCAATAACCATTAGACTTTAAAAAGGATTTAGAAGAAACATATTTTCATTGAGAATAAAAAAGGGTTTAAAGTCATGGAAAATGCTTCATCTACACTTTAAAACTTTAAAAAAAGTTTAAAGTTTAAACAAATAGGTTTTAAAAATATGTGAAGATGTGGCTTTTGTCTTATATGGCACACAAAAGAGAAAAACATCCGTGATCTGTGTTTGCTTGAATAGGATGATTGGGCACATTTCTGCATGATTTTGAAATGAAAATGTCCCCAGTTATGTGTGAAACATTTCAAGGCAGCAACAAAATTTGTATTTTAGGGTGAGTATTTTAATTTGGCTACAGCTTTCTAAGTCTGACAGGACACTGAGGTACTTGGGTATCATTCTTCCAGGTCTGGACACTTTAGTATGCCAAAGGAGTAATGTACATACTGATGCATCCTATTTATCCCATTTGTTTTCCCATTATTTTGGTAAAGCTATATAAGGGTGCAAGAAACTAAGAAGAGAGACATATATTTGCTCATTTTCACAACTATAATTCCTGAAGACCTAATGCAAAATACTTGGCTAAACTAACTGTTTTGTCTTCTTCCCATACTGATTTGTTTCAACATAAAAACTTTCTCAGCTTTTCTGTAATAATGAAATCACTTTGAGAACAACTTACCCAGCCAGTGGGGTGGCAGTGGCAGCAGCAGCAGTGACAGAGGTAAAGTCTAGGCGTGAGCTCAAGGACACTCAAGCAGCAGTCCAGAGCTCTGTTCAGATCTGGAAGACCCTTTTGGGACATTTGAACATCTCCAGGGAGCATGAACAACCCAGAGTGTGTGTCAGAAGGCCATAGCACAGCACTTTGCAGGGCAGTTCATGAAGAGGGTGCAACCAGGTTCCTGAGACAAAAACACCTGATAGTTTTTGCTTTCCCTGTCAGATCAGACTGAGTAATGATTTCCACATGGTCAAAAGCCATTATCAGCAGTAGCATGATGACCCAGATGGAGCTCCCTGAGAAGAATGAATGTGTCCAAGTGTTCAGTTGCAGGGACTGCTTGAGCCTGGCATTAATACAGATGGACAGCACAGATGACACCTGCGTGCAGTGTGACTTAAGTGGATCACCTGCTCAGCCTGGTAGCTAAACTTGATGAGAAAGGGGAGAGTCTGAGGAATATCAGGGAGCGTGAGAAAGAAATAGACTGGTGGAGTCCTATCCTTCAATCCATTAGAGAAATGCAGTTGAGTGGAAGTTCAGCAAGAGTCGGAGAAGTCCCAGGTATGACTGGCCAGTGCACTTTGCCAGCTCATGTCCAGCCTCTTATACACCAGCATCTTCAAGGCTTTTTGGCAGGGCAGCTCTTGCTCTTTTCATCCTCCAGACTGTGTTGATACCAGTGCTTGCCTCAACTCTTGTGCAGCACCTTGCACATAGTTGTTGATCACTACCTGGAATGCAACCATCCGGCCATTTCCTTGTCCATCTAACAGTCCACCAATTGAATCTGTCTTTCTCTCTGATTTAACGTGTGGAGGATGGTGTCAAAGGCTTGACAGAAGTCCCGTAAATGACAGGATAAATGACAGATAAATGACAGATAAATCTATAGCCTTTTCCTTGTCCACTGATGGAGTCACTCCATTATAGAAGGCTACTGGGTTGGTCAGGAAGGACTTGCCCTTGGTGCAGCTGTGCTTGCTGACTGTCCTGAATCAGCTCACTGTCCTTGTGCCTCCTTGCTTGCACAAGGGTCTGTTCTGTGAGCTTCCCCAGAACAGAAGTGAGGCTGACAACCAGTTAATTTTCCTCCTTTCTACTCTTCTTAAAGATGGGCATAATATTTCCCTTTTTCCAGTCACCTGGGAATTCAGCTGACTGCCATAGCTTTTCAAATACAGCGAGTGGCTTGCCAACTATTCAGCCAATGCCCTCAGAACTCTGGTGTGCTTCTCATTGGGTACTATACTCTTACACACATTCACATTCCTCAGGTGGTCACAAACCTGATCTTTATGTGGGAGGGAGCTTCCTCCCCGGCACCCATCCTTCTGTCCATCCACTTGAGAGACATGGGAATAGAACTTTCCTTTGAACACTGAGTCAAACTTGTTGTGTACTTTGTCCTTGCCCTCGTTCATTGTTATCAGTTTACTGTTGTTTGTCAGGGGGAGATTACCTTTCTTTACTTCTCTTTTCTGTTCAATCACCTGTATAAGCCCTTTATGTTGTTCTTTGTGTGCCTTGCCAGGTTCAGTTTCAACTTCACCTTGGCTTTCCTCCCTCCATCTGTACATATCCAAACTTCATCTCTTGCCTCTGTTGCCCAATTTTCTGTTCCTGGGGATTGCTAGCTCTTGCACTCTGTGGAAGACTTCCTTAAAGATCTTCCGGCTCTGTTTTTCTCCCTTGTCTCTGAGGGAAGTCTTCCAGGGGATCCTACAGACTATCTCCCTTAAGATATGGAAGTCTGCTTTCCTAAAGTTTAGAGACCTAACTTTACTCTTTACCTGACCCATATTCCTCAGAACGGAAAACTCCATAGCACATGGTATTACAGCCTAGGCCACCTCCAATCTTGGTGCCCCAAATCATCTCATGCTGGTGACCATGAGATCCAGTATTTAACAAAACCTGTAATGTGCTGATAAAGGCAGAGGGCTGCAACTTGGCAGCCTGTTGGGGGTTGAATTATTCCCTTTTCTTTCTGCGGAATTTTTCCCATTGTTATGCTAAGTATCTGTGGCTATACCTTAGTAGTAGGTTTTCTCTCACTGTGGGGTGGGGGACAGAGGGAAGGCCAGAAAAGGAGAGGTGGGACAGGGGCCCAGGCTCTCGCTCTCTCGCTCTCTCATGGAGTCAGAGGAAGGCAGCCGGGGCTTCTGCCTGGCATCCTCCCCACAATCCCAACACTGGAAGCCACGTTCCCTGCTGTTGGACATTGCCCTGCTGCCTTCCTGCTTCATCCTACTGCCTACTGCTGAGCAGCACGGCCAACCCTGTGAGGAGGAGCGGCCCCGCCATCCCTGTCACCCCTGAGCCGCCGCCACCATCACCCAGCCCCTTCAGCTGTGAGAGCTGCCCTGCCCACAGCACCGGGAACGGAGCGCAGGAGAGGGAGCCTGCATCCGAAACGGGCTGGGACTGAGCTAGACTGCTCTGTTTTGCTGTCAATTTCTAAAGCTGTTGTTGTTTTCTGCTGTTTGCCTGGCTATAGATATATTAGTAAAGAACTGGTATTCCTATCCCCATATCTTCTGCCTGAAAGCGTCTGATTTCAAACTATAATAATTGGAAGAGAGGGGGGTTGCACTCTCCATCTCAAGAAAAGGGGTTCTTGCCTATCCTTAGCAAACACCTATCTTTCAAACCAAGACACAGCCAAAGTCAGGAATGGCCTGGCGAATGCAGACATTGATCCTGCTACCTCTCATACACTAAGTATTCTACTGTTTGAGCTAATCCCTTACCTGAAATTAGTATGAAAAAGATATTTAAGTATTGCATGAGCCCTAATTTTAACTAGTTATTCAAATCAATAAATGCATTATTTACCTTTTTCTCTTTTTCCTATTTAGTTAGAATACTTACTGCTTTAGACATTGGAAAATGGTTTTCATTTCCAAGGTATGTATAAGTAGCTCTACAAAATGTGTATTTTTCCTGCACTTAAAATTTACTCATTTTGTTACATAATTCCTTAAAGAATACTGGCTACCTCTCAGATATAAATCAGCAAGCTGAAAAAAGTTTTAATTTTGCAAGTCAAGAGATCCTATGGAGAGTAAGTGATTTCCAAGCTAACTATACCTCATTTGAGTACCTGGTCCATTGAGGTGGATGACTGTGTGAGCAATTCTGTAGCTGTCAATAATGAAACAAGAAGCTCAGGACAACTCATATAAGCCAGTGCTTCTGCATTTAGTATTTCTGCATTTACTTCTGCCTTACTATATTTGTGTGTCTTCTATTAATTCGAAGTCATAACACCTGAGATTATTGATGCAAGAAGTTCAAAAGGATTGTTCTTCCTCTTTATTGGAAATTGGTGTACGAGAATCTCTGTGGCCTCTGAACACTTTCACACTGCATCATGCCTGACAGCATGACAGCTTTATGGACAAAGTGGTAGGAAATGTTTTGTCTATTCAGTTTTATGACTATTTCAGTTTGTGATACAACTTTTGAGTCTTCATCTCCATACCAAGACACACTGCTTACAAATATGTGGCAAAGATGCAAAAAATCTTTTTACAATTCTTCCTTCTTAGTATGACATTGTGTCTGTCAGATAAGAACAGGTGTTGCTTGTTAAGTATCCAACAATTCTGAAAAATAATCTAAACCTAAAAACAAGTGTGAAACACAGTACTCGAAATCTTAGAGAAATCTTAGAGTTAGTATGGAATTTAATTTGCAAAGTCTTGAAAAAATCACTGTGAACACAGGGCATCAGAAGTGAAAACTGTCAAAAGCTGAGTTAATTGCACTTGATTTTGAAGCCAGTGGAAGATGCAGCTACTGCTTTGCATATAGGTAATTCTATTGAATAGGCAATTCTTATAATTTGTATTTAATTTAGCTTTTTAAAAAATACCTGGATACTGTCTGAACAGCTACTGAAATTCATGAGGGATACCATTATCCAACATTTTTAATGCAGTGCAACAATAACTTCTACAAATAGATGTTTAATAACATTAGTTTGTGAAAAACAAGAAGTAAAAAAGAATAAATAAAATAAAATAAATGCAAATAATTTCAACCAGAATAAAAAGTTGGTCTTTAATCTTCATAAGAAGTATTTCTGAAAATGGGGGAAGAAGGGAAATGGAAAAAAATCTGTACAGTCTTTTAAAAAAAGTATTTTAAAAAATTCTAAAGAAAAATTAAGGCATTTGTTAAAAATCTATTGCAAAGGTTAAAATTGCAATACATTTAAAGTAAGAAGAGATAGGAAATTCAATACAAAATACAGTTCACACAAACAGATAGAATTTCCTCAATTTTATTTTACATTATTAAATACAATTCAGAAAATAGCTATCAGTTATTTAATTAAATAATTGATGGTCAGACTTTCCCTATAAAACCAGAAAATAGCATTGTGCCTCACTGCAGTTTGTGTTTAATTTCTTGAATTATATCATATAAACCCCAAACTTTATAGCATACCTCTCATGAAACTGAATCAATAGCAATATGGTATATCCCTTCTTTTGTTGTGTTTTCACTAATTAAGACTAAACATGATGACAGAACACATGGAATATGGTGACAGAAAAGCCCTTCAATTTATTCTAGGTCATATTTTTTCTCTAATAACCTCACAAAAGAAGCCATAGTTAGAATTCAAAAACGAATAAAGCAATTCCAGAGGAAAGACATCTCATATTAAACTCATTATAAACTAAATAGTATGCTCATTTACCATCTTGAAAAATAGAGAATAAAATACATCCATTTATTTCATATTCATGTCTGATAGAATAGAGTAGGGTAAGGTAGGGTAGAATAGAATAGAATGGAATAGAATAGAATAGAATAGAATAGAATAGAATAGAATAGAATAGAATAGAATAGAATACCTGACCATTTAGGGCTGAAGGGTTACATTACAGCTTTTTTGATATAATTTTTAAGTCCTGTGTCTTCAAGCTCTCCCTAAGATCCCTGTGAGGAAATAAAACTTCTCAAATTATTTCTTTATTTCTTTCTTGATTGTTTCATTTTTTTGGTGTTGGTTGTTGTTGGTTTTGGGAGTTTTTTTTGTCTGTTTGTTTGGTTTTTTAGGGGTTTTTAAAAAATATTTCTAAGTGGAAAAGCCCAGAAAACTTAATAATAATTAATGAAAAATACTTAAGAATATTTCATGGAAACATAAGTGTATTTACATTGGCTGAACAAGCATAAACTCTGGCTGCATGCAAACGCAAGGACAAAGGCAAATTAAGTTTTTATCATGCTGAATCTGAATAGAACCACATGGATATAGTACCTTTTAATCATGTTTTTCAGAAGAAGAACAATGATTCAAAGATAATGCTGAAAGATATTATATAAATTTAGAAAACGCAAAAAATCCTTAGGTCACCTCATAAAAGGTGACAGAAATATAAAGATTACAGAGACAGCTTATTGTTTGTATGATGAATGATGTGACTATCTTAAGATACCTTTTTTCCTGATAGTAGAAGTCTTTTTCTAAGAATCTGACATAAATCTAACTGTTTTGCCACATAGTTGTAACTAATGGAATATAACTCTCCTTTTGTTTTGTAGCACATTTCCACTTTCTGAAAATTTAGTTTTCTTTACCAGCTCTTCTTTGGTGTGCCAATGTTTAGGTCCCCAAAGAGACAAACTACTAAGTCAAAGCATTCTTAATTTATATATGATTTAAAAAGTAGGCCATCATGGATTCAGAAATGTTTCTAACTATGCTTCCACATTATGTGTTTCATTAACTGTCCGTTTATGCCTGTGATGTCAGAGACTGAAATATTATAGTTTACAATTTAAACTTCTTCATAAAGAACTTTTACCTATTACAGCAAAACCATATGACAAAGGCTGCAGAGAAGGCCAGCACACCCTGAATGGGGCCCTGACAGAGGCCATACCCTGCTTGCTGATGTAGATAGATAAAGTCACAGCCCAGGGCTGGGGGGAAAGAATAAATGCACAGAGCAGGAGCTGAATCCCTCGGGAGTGCAGCGCTCATCCCGGGGCTGTCACTGCCAGCCCCGCCAGCCCTCANACAGGAACAAGAGCAGGAATAGGGACAGAGACAGGAACAGGAACAGAGACAGGAACAGGGACAGAGACAGGAACAGGAACAGGAGCAGGAACAGGGACAGAAACAGGGACAGAAACACGGACAGGAACAGGCCCTGCTGAGAGGCCCTGACCGCCCGTGCTCCGCAGTGTGAGGAGCTCGGCTCTGGGGCCCCTCTAGCCGGAGAAGGACACCCACTCCAAGGACACAAGGCTGCCATGGCCTGTCAGAGCCCCCAGAGGGTCCCCAGGTCCTGCACCAGGGCACTGCAGCGGGGTGGAGCAGACCCACAGCGCTGGAGGGACAGTGTCCAACTGGGGCCCTTCAAGGGAGGGTCTGAGCGTTACCCCTGCTCAAAACAAATTTCTTTGTAGCTTCCTTTGTGCTAAGACACCACAATAGACTGGGGGGAAATATTATTTCCTTTTCTGATGAAACATTATTTTTTGCATATACATGTAAAAATAACTGACTTTACATGCTCTCATTTACTGGTGTGGATTGCTGCCAGACGCCTTTCACTGTTATTTTATTTTGCATACACCTGCTCTGTCCCTCCATTCCCCATTCTTTATAGGGGGCTTTCAGCAATAAAATTTAAAATGTTTGCTGTTCTAAGCAAATTATCAAAATAGGTTTTGATTTATATGCTAGATTGTAACATGGTATAGAACTTTATGATCACAGATTGTTATAGCTTCATATTTTCTCTTGTCTACTGAACTTTGTCTGTTAACCTTTTCTGGGAATTATGATTTTGTAGGAGGAGTACTCACTTAAGCATAAATGATTTGGTAGAAGATTCTTTAGGCATTTGATAAAAATTCTCTGATTAAAAGCGTATCTTGCAATTTATTTTTGACTTTGTTAATTTATTTCAAATTAATTGCCTGATAGAGTGATGATTTACTCATGGTCTGATCTTTTTAGTCCTGCCATGTTCTGTGTTCCTGTTCAACAGCTACAAAATGAAGCCTCTTTCTGAATTGGAAACTCATGTTTTCTGAGAGGTAGAATTTTGGAGTGAGTTGTTGTGCAGTAGTTGCTAAGCATGCTTCTGCATATACCCTTTAGCAGCTGGTACAGACACTGTAGAGTTATGCAGGCAGATTGGGAGTATCTCTAGATCATCCCCTAGTGTTTACTTGCCATTAATCTCTTTTTGTAGCAGACTTATGAAATATATGAAATCCGAGTTATGAAGCCTGAACGAAATCAGTCTTGGCTGCATCCCAATGCTCTTGCATTTTATAATTTCTTCTGTTACAACAGGCTTCTTGAAATTCCCTCACTTCATACACATACCTGGTCTGGAACATGGTATGGGCCATGGAGGTCAGAGTAAGAGAATCATTAAGGATTTTCATCTCTTTCAGATTGTATATTAAACTTTTTTGTTTTTTGGTCTTTTGAGGTTTGTTTGTTGGTTTGTTTTGTTTTTTTGTTTGTTTATGGTTTTGGGGGTTTTTTATTTTTGTTTTTTTGGTTTTGGTTTTGGTTTTTTACCCTCTTTTCCCTTTCCTTTAGATTATATAAAATTTCTGGGGCAGTAGCCATCTTATTAATATCATACAGGAGGGAAAAGGAGGAGAGTCGATAGCATATATGCAGAGATTACTGGCCCTTAGCTTAGCTAAAAGATAATTTGGACATCTCCATGGTTGTCTCTTATAACTGGAAATGGGTATGTGACTTATCAGGTCTGCTGTCATCTTTTGTTTGTGACTCAATTCTCAGTAACTATAAAAGAAAGTTTCTCTTCAGTAAGGCAATAAGTAAGGATGATGAAAAAAGCTTTTCTGTCTACTATACAGAAGTATAGCATATGTGTGTGCTGCATCAGCATATAAACTGACAACTATTTAGACAAATTCATGGCATATGACATGCTGGAAAAGAAAAATTCTGTAGAAAAATATTTATTGATGTTGCTGATTCTCAGCTGTTCCTTGAGAAATGTTTGTGAACACATTCTACTAATTTGTGAAGAGTACCTGCCTTCTGTCTATCTTGAAGTTTGCGCTTGTCACTCTTTGGAGGGAAATGAAATTAAATTTGCAGTGTCTTTTTTTTGAGAATACATCACAGCCATATCTATGGATCACTCATGCTCTTTAAATTTTTCCTAAGGAATAAGTCTCCATTAAAATAGTGGAAGATCCAAACTGACCTTTAGGGAATGATGATCTTAAGTCAACACTTGTACATGTTGGGCTAAACATAGACTAGATTCAACCTCCTAAGAAATTATTTAATTTCAGTTTATAATTTTATTTATTAAGCAAGAAACCAAGTGACTGATTTAATTTTCCTGCTACTATTAACTGTTACTATCATAAATTTCTTTTCTGCATCTAATGATGTGTTACTGTTACAGTGAATATCTTGTATATCTTGCCAGACTGCTGATGTGTTGGCTCCAAAAAAGTTAGCAGTCTACTACCATTAGTAACAGGAGCCAAACCAATCACTAACACAAATGCCCCCAAGTACATGTGTTTCAAAAAAAAAAAAAAAAAAAAAAANCCCAAGTACATGTGTGTGAAAAAAAAAAAAAAAAAAAAAAAAAAAAAAGAAAGTAAAACTTATGTAGACAGATTAAGACATTTGTGCACAAATACAGATCACAGATATAGATTTGAAAATAATTAGAGGAAGATGCTTGCTATTTTAAGGGGAATTTCTGCCCTACTATAAACTATCCTATATAAAAGCAATTATTTGTTCTAATTAATTAAAAATATTGTCATAAGATCAGTTCTTTACAGAGAAACCTAGGTATGGGCACACATGATTATCTTCAGAGTTCATTCAACATGTATTAGATTTATTCATGTTAGATACCTTGTTTGCTCCAATATTTTGACCACCTATGTTTGAACACATTTCAGAGAAAAAATCTCCATAGAGGGTGCAGGCATTTCAGTTCCAGTATGTCTATTCATTCATTTGAAAGTGACAGAATAAGAAGTTCTTAAAACGAATTTTTTATTCCAGCATTATGCTTACTAGACAAAAATATTAGGATAGAGATAAAAACACCAATAATAACCATATGTTTTACTGGTTTTAATTATGAAGGGAAATGCAAGCAATTCTTTTATCAAAATGCCAAATTATGGTCATGCCAGAGACAAGTTTAAAGGTTTGTTCAACTAAGAACAACATACCTTGTTAACTCCACATGAGTTCCTTGCTTACAGACTAGTTAGAAACACTTAGAATATATGTGACTCCACTGTGTTGTCAGATAATCATTTTTTTCATAGTCTTTGTGCGTCAATAGCCTTCATGAGGATCTGAATTTGTGTAAAATCATGCTTATATAAATCTACATAGTATAAATTTGCAAGTGTGTCTTGGTTTGAAAGAAAAGGCGAATGCCTTTGCTAAGAAAAGGCAAGAGCCTTTCCCTGAGATANCCTTTTTTCCCCACCCCCTTCAAGAGAAACTGTTACTAGCTAGGGTGTAGCCAAAGGTACTTAGTATAACAATGGGAAAAATTCCAACCCCAACAAAGTGTTATTAATTTTGTGATTCGATATGACCCACATGTTTTGCTAATGATATGGTGTAATTCTTTTTTCCCTGTAGCTTTGCTGAGGATGTGTAACCTAGTGGTTACAGAGCATTTCAACTCAAATGTTAGATGAGGAAAAAAAACCAACAACATTTACGTTTCTCTGTTATAGTTCAACAGCTACAAACTGAAACCTCTATCTGAATGGAAATTTAGGAAGCAATTATGGAGCTCTCTACCTGCCACAGTTACAATCTCAGACAAATGTCCTTAACTTCTTTTCGAAGAGACCATCTCTTTAGAGGTTTTGTTTGGGGATATTCTTGTTTTTATATCTTCCCATGTTGTAGATTTATTTATTTTTTTTTTTTCCTAATAAATGGGATTCTTTGTGTCGTAGCTCTTTTTCAGCAAACAGGCAATTTATTATGTTATGATTTCTAATAACACTGTACTCCCTGAGTATAGGACAGTATTTGTGTTAGTGAAATAGACATAGACATCCAGCAATCTGGCATAGCAGCAAAAAGTTTTCAATCTTATTGTTTATTTTGCATACACACTGATGGCTGTGTGTGGTTTTTTATATGTGTGTTTATAGTATGCGACATAGTGAAAGAGTTTAAAAACAAGGAAAGCTGTAAATATTTACTGCCTTTTATACACAGCTAGAGTATTTTGAAAAAAAAAGGTAGGTAGGATTAAGTTTCATGTATCAAAAATGGACAAGAAGAACGGATGTATAAATTGATGGTCATCTCAGTATATGTCATTTGGCATATATATAGTAATAACGTGTGGTGAATGATCTCACAAGTGTATATGGTGAAGAATCTGTATGTTTTTATTCAGTTGGAAACAGCACAACATAAACACAAAAATTAAACAGGGCTTGTGTTAAAGCAGGGAGAGGAATTTTCGCAAGCTGATGACCACCTACTGGGCACCAATGGAATGGTGATTTGCTAACTGGTCAGAAGATTCCAATTGTTAGAGTAGATCTTTTATAAAAGCAGCATCAGTGTGTACAGTTGTTGGAATGGGTTTTCTCTAGCTACAGAAAAGCAGCTCCTAGAGCCATAAGGAAAATCTGGTTTAAGATTCAACCTACTGCCTTTCAATGCAGAGCTCTCTTCCATTAACTTCAATGAAATTAGAGTTAAGCTTTTAATAACGTGTCCTTTTGAAAATCTAGGAAAAAAGATCAATTAAGTAACCAAGAACTTTCTGTTCTAATTATTAGGGATCTCTCAAGAGCCCCTGCGACAGCAGATTCCTTTAATATGAGAATCTGATTGACACAACTGAGTACAACAGAATCAGGCACATAAATATTTCCTAGTGATATTTGATTACATCAGTAGAATGATGCTGCCAACTCATGGCATGTGATGGATAGACTCTTGGCAGGTAGCAATGTCTCTTACTGTATTGCTCCTAATAACTATCATGTGTTTCATCCAAAAAAACAGTCAACAGAAGTAAAGAAAGAAGAAAAGAAGAGATTGTCACAAAATTAATGTCTGTACTGTATATATATTTGCACATACATATACATACATATATATATATATATTCACTCATACATATGAGAAAGAGAGCTATTTCAGTTCTGATTTGCTTTGGACTGCTAGTTAAAAAAAAATCAAATTCAATTATTAGTCTAGAAATCTAAGCCACACACATCGTAAATTTTCATGTCGTTGTTAATCACACATGTTTAGTCCATTCTTTAGCTGTTTTATAAGTCTTGCAGTTATGTAGTTATGACTGATATTGCCACATACATCAAATGAAAAGTTTTCTTTCAGGCAGAATATTCATCAGAATTGTCACGAAGTCTACAAGTGGAGAGCCCTGTGTTGGGGTATAGAATTCTGCCTTTTGTTTCTTTTTCTCAGGGAATCTTCTCCCATATGTGTTGCTAGGAGACAGCAA
Organism: Toxostoma redivivum; assembly: GCA_013397375.1. NCBI lineage: Eukaryota > Metazoa > Chordata > Aves > Passeriformes > Mimidae > Toxostoma > Toxostoma redivivum. Next base: position 10,489 of record VXBI01000297.1, on the reverse strand, counting down.
CATCTGGGTACTTACAAGAGAAAAGAGAAGTAGCCGCAGCTCAGGGGAGAGGTCCAGGCACTCATTTTTTTACCTGAGGGTTTCTCTGGGAAGGGAACAGGTCCTGCCAGAGCTGGGCTGGGGAAAAGGGGTTGGATGCAGGTCCTAGCTCTCTTGTGTTCTCTGCATTGGGAGGGCAGAGAGGCTGCAGCACTGTGGGGAGAGAATTCACCACCACTGCAGGATTCCGTCTCCTGCTGCCTTTCTTCTACCATGAGTATAGCTCTGCTGGCAAGAGCAGCCATTGCACTGGGACCTTATTTACACCTGGGGCCTGCCTCAACAAACAGGGGACCCTTTGCCATCTGCTTGGGTGCCTCAGGGAAAGCCCTGGCATCCCCAAACCTTTTCCCTCCCTGCCCACAGCTTTGCCGTGTTTGGGAGCTGGGCTGCCATGCCCAGTCTTCCACTATTTCTTTGCCACTGCTCCAATTTTTCTGCTGCACTCTAGCCTGCACCTTCTGTCTGCCAGACACATACATACATACGTACACATACATACACATACACATACATACAGAACTGTTATTCCATTCCCCATATCTTTTCCAAAAAGCCCCTTAATTTCAAAGTTATAAAAGTTCTGAGAGGTAGGGGTCGGGGTCATATTTTCCATTCCAAGGGAGGTTCCTACCTTCCTTGGCAGACACCTGGCTTTCAAACCAAGTCACTCTGATGTTTGGAACTCAACTACATCTAAGAGAAGAGATATAGGACAATGTTCCTTGAAAGCCGAAATTGCATTTCTCTACTCTTATCTGTGTGTGTTTTTTATGCAGTATATCCTTTATCAGATATTCTTATATATCAATAACTTCATGATTTTTGTAAAATACATGAAGTATTTTTCTGAGAAACTCTTGACTTCATTGACATGCATTGGTTATTGTTGACATTAGGCATTTTGAACAATCTGTTGCAATTCCACATACAGTTGTACATATACATGTCATATATAGTATGTGTGTGTATCTTTTCTCCATTGTAAGGGAAATGTATATTATATACAGAAAGTATATAATACTTGAAACAGAAAGTTTTCAGCCATATGATGTATTTATAATAATTTAAGACAAAGTACAAAGAAAACGTAACTTGCCTCTCAACAAAAAAACCGCAACCCAACCCACTAAGCTGAAGAAGAAAATTTTGGGGGAAAGCCAAGAAAAAACTGAAAATTTACTTAAAATTACCGTGGGAGAAAAGAATATGACCCTCAAGGATCTTTGGAGTCTTCATATAAGACAAAACACTCTAGTGAATTTTCTTTAAAAGAAATTAGTACTTCAGTCTTTGGTATGTAAACATGGTGTAACTAGAACAGATATTGTGGCAGGGGGCCATTTAAGCTGAACACCATCAGGGAGGCTGGCAACTGTGTTACCACCTGCAACCAGTCATTTTGACTGCAGTACTGTGAAACATGGGTGCAGCTCACTCAGGCAGAAGAGTTCAGACCTTAAAAATATTCTATATTTTCATCCTCAAAACCTAAAGCTGAGTTTTCAGCTCAGCATGTGGAATTTAAGGCATAAATATTAAGGTGTACATCTTTAACTGAAGTGTCCATCTAATTTTGCCAGAAAATATGAATTATCAGAGCATATGAAAGTGGCAGACTCTCCTTGTGATTTGTGTTCATAGGTCTGAATTGAAAAGGAGTTTGTAAAGTATGATTTTACTTACAAAAACCTTGGAAAAAAACCTCACTATAAGTCTAATAATCAGCTAATTTCCTTTGCATCTTAAACTTTTCACAAGGTTTGATTAACTTGTTTTAATGGTAATCCCTTAAAACTAGGTGGGATAATGTGTCTCATGATTCCAGGATGTGTAAGTTACAGGGCTGAAACTGACTGTATCAACCTTAAGAGGTTTTGTCCTTTTGGCAACTGCATTATTTGGTGAGTTTGGTAGAGAGTACTTGTAACTTGATTGATTTAGTATTTGAAGTTACATTTTGATTATAATTTGAAAATTCAGTCATTCCGTTTTGTAGTTTAGAATAGTGTATAATAGTGAGATTTTGCCTTTGCATGAGAGCATAGGTCAGGATTCTACACATGCCTGCAGACAAGCAACTATCTGCTTACATCTAAGTTAGGTTTTACAACTCTGGAAGTTAAAAAGAGGAATTTTAATATCTATTCAGTTTTTTCCAAATTATTTGTGTCAAAACGTGGTGCACAGGTAATTTTTCATTTAATCTACAAATGGATTATCAAAGAAAAAAGGTCTTTTGAATATTCTAGGGTACTACTCATCTTTACTTAGGTGCAAACACTTGCTAACTTCTGAAAATGTAGCTGGATGTTGACTGGTGATAGATGGCATGCTGTGTCTTCTGTATCTTCTAAAATACCTTCCAACTGTGATTATGCCACATATTTTCTCATGCTCTTTTGAAGTTTCCAATGTACCTACGGGGAATAAATATTATTTACTGAGATTGTAAACTGTTCTTGTTGTTTGTTTCAGTGGGAGATGTGAGAAACACAAATTGTTTCTTTGAAAAAACAGCTCTTTGAAAAACATGAATAAGTTAGTCTCCTTCTATGCATTTGCTTTGTTGTCCTACTTGTAAAGACTATGAAAAGGATATTTCTGAAGCACTAGGTGGCTTTTTCTTAATACTACCCTTAAGGCTTATGCACACTGGTAGAGGGCTCATTCTAAAAATAACAGAACTAAATTTACATAAACTTCTGTTCTGCCACTTAGGTCAGCCATGAATGGATCATTTCTTGCTGCAATAGTTTATATTATGAGTTTCAAGTCTTTCCTTCAATTAGATTCTGTTGCTTTGAAAGCTTAACATCTTTTATTTGTGCAGCTTTGACACCTAGTAATAACCCCTCCAAGGCAGTCAGTTTGTAAAGTAAACACAGAGCAACTGGGCTTTACAAAAGCAATCTTTTTTCTCTCAGCTCATCTTTCTTCTATTTTGTAGTTTAATCCAATGATATCTAAGGTGATTTCATCACATACTCAGGTCTGGCTCCCCATAGCTAGGAAATTGTGCTTAATTGCTCTTCAAGACCAGAAGTACACACTTGAGCCAAAACTTTTATATCAAGTTACCATTTGTTACCTACCAGTATTTGAAGTAATTTCTAAGTATTTATAACTCTTCTTTGCTTTCTAAAAATGTCTCTTTCCAAAGCATCATATATATACATACATATATATATATATAAAACACTTTGAAATATCTCCTGATATGAAGTCTTACAGAACATAGATAAGTGCTTAAACTCAAATTAAAGATAAAGAATAATAGCAAAGTTCTTTGCTGACTATTTTATCACAGTGCAGTCCAATGTTAAAATATTACATATAGACTTGTCAGAATGTTTCAGACCTACTTTCTCTTTCATCAGTTTTCTTCTTAATAAGGTTGGCTGGAAAACAAGGGTTCTGATTTTCTATGCAAACTTGGAAGCTTTGAAAATTTCTGTTCTGCCATGAGATGATTGAGGGATTTATTTCCCTTGAAACAGTCTCCTTCAGAGAGAAAGTTGATGATAACAAAAAGTAAAGTTCTCACAGGCTTTTTCTGGGATATGGAGTGTTCATAACCTGCCTTTCTATATCTCTCTATAATTTGAGTATTACTCATCACAAATTTGTAATTTGTCTGGCAAAATATATTGCTTGTCTTTGAACAAGCAGCTGATCTTGATCATGAGATGTTCTCATAAAAGTTATT
>VXBI01000296.1:240856-290780 GCA_013397375.1 Toxostoma redivivum | reverse complement strand
GATATAATTATAGATATCTATATAGAAAAATAACTGTCTAATATATTAATTTCTGTATATTTCTACTATATATCTAATGATAATCTCCTTTATATGTAGATACCTCTATATTCATGTATCAATGTATCTATGTATTTTCTGTTTATATTTACCTGTATAGAGATAAAAATACTACCTAAACATGAATAGGTATATCGACAGTTCTCTATGTATATATTTTTTTTAATCCCATATTCTCTATGTATATTTTTTTTTAATCCCATAAAATTGCTCTTTCAGTTAGCAATGTGTCACATAGAAAGACATGCTGCCATATGAGCTACATTTATCACCAGACAGCCAAATTTGCTCAAATTGGGAGTTTCTACAGCAGGCCCACTTTCTGCACATTCTCAGTGTCTTAGTGCTACAAGCTAACATGGAGCTACTGGGACACAGCTTGTACTGGCATGAGTTGTATTGTCCAAAGAGTAATGTTGAAGACTTTTCTACTTCAGACAGGAAAAACACAGGCCAGGAATTTATAAAGGGTTAAATACTGTGGCTAGGAGAAGTTTATTTTATTTAAATAAAATTCTTGATTCTTACTTCAGAGAAATTATTGATTTAACTTGGTTTATTCTAGTGACAAAAGCAGTCAAGACCAACCAAGAAAAATACATCTTCTGATGCTGAGATGCCATATATAGGATTGTTCTGTGACTTACTCAAGAAGGCTGTGTAGATTTTCCAGCATGTAGCTCCCCCAAGTTGTGACACGTCAAAGATGCAAAAAGTATTTACTAATTTCTTTCCTTTGTTAGGGTGATCTGTTCCTTATTCTTAGCCTTTCTGATGGGTTGGGTGCAGATGAATAGGTCTTTTCTTATTTTCTAGGCCTGACAGAGCAGGCTCTCAGATTCTTATAGAAGAACGCTGGAAGGATAAAACAATGGGAAAATCAGTGAGTCACAATCTATAATTTAAACATAATTCACCATGACTCATTCATGAAATGCTTTTGCAGCTTCATGTGACAAAACAATAACCATAAGTATAATCATCACTGCCTACTCAATCTTCTCTTTACAGCTATGCAACTCTGTGATTCGAATGATTTTGGAGAGTCTCAGAAGATATAAATTGTCACAAAGCCATCAGGAGCAAGAGAACTCAATGTCTTAGAGCAGCTGTGTGGCCATACTTCTTCAAGGGTTCAGCTGGCACCAACAGCTTCAGTTGTTGCACAGGACCCCTTTCCAGTCCTTATGCAGGAAGGTGGTGGGAATAAATGTTCTGGGGTGGGCAGCCTAGTCCAGACTACTGTCTTGATTTACCAAAATATGAGTATTGGTCTAATACTGATACTCAACTGTGACAGACAAAAGACTCTCTAACAATTTAAAGTTAGAAAGTGTATGTTTATTCAGCGCTGGGCAGCAGCGTGAGGTCATTCTCTAATACGCACTGCAAAATCACAGGTGATCACAGAGTCTATTTATTGACAAAAGATTCAAACAGATACATATTCATAATCACAGCCCCTCCTATTCCCCGCTTCCTATGGTAATTAGCTTGAATAGCTATTAAGCATGCGTGATTGGCTTCCTAAATTAAGTCTGGGGTCGTTTTTGTGGGGAGGGGTCTTAGAGAGAGGAAGTAAGGCGAGTCTTCCTCACCCTAAACTTTCGACCTTTTCTATCAATGACAATACAAACGATTTCTGGGTATAGTCCAGGTTCTTCAAAGAATGGGTTTCTGGTTGTATCGTCTATGTTACTTTGAGTTAGCTTACTAGTTTCGTCTTTTCTCATTATAAGCACAGCTGAGCAAACATAAGATGACAGACAATCAATTATTTATTTCAGATAACTATTTCAAGCCAGATTTCCTTCTAACTTTTAATTGTTTTCAGCAAGGCCTATCTACCCATTTGCTTCTTAATTAATTCTAGTAAATAACTAACTTTTAACTAAAATCCTAATTTTTAAGATTAGTGTTTCAGTCTCAAGACCTGACTCTGTGCTTCCAGAAGACAACTGACTTCCTGTAGTGCCACTCAGTATTGCAGGCAGGGTTTTCCCTCTTATTCCAGGGGCGGATTTGCCCTGGAATAAGGTCTGTGGTCTGCCTAATAGTTGTGGCTTCACTGAGGTCTGCAGAATAAATAGCAGTTGCACAGCTTTTTTAATGAGTGTGTCCTTTGTTATAAGGCCTTGATTTGGTGCGTCATGTTCTCTGTGTTTCTTGCATGACCTAGCTTAAAACACAAAAAGGAAACTTAAAAAGCTGGATAAACAGGCATTCAATACAGAGAGTGTTGCAAGGGATTAAAATAATTATATCAATGTTTCCACGAAATTAAAGGAGCTACAGCAAATTACTGCACTACAAGCTTTCAAGTAAAGAAGAATGTAGGAAAGAAATATGGAATTTTAATCAAAATACAGTTTTCCAGGAGAATCCAAGGTAAAGAAGGACTTACTGCAACAGTGAAGTGGCCTTTTTTCTTATTGGAAAGGGAAGACATAACATTTTCCTCATTACCAACCATAAATCCAAAATGCTAGACACTGGACAGAGCCTTCTCAATAGTTATTAGCAGTAGTGTCCTTGTAAAGGAAATTTGCATATTATGTCTTGGCTTAGCAATCTGATTTATTCAATATTTGAAACCAATATATTGCAATATATTAAAGGGCACATAATCAATCATGATTCTCAACATCTGTCACATTAAGAACTTCATCAATTATAGAAGGCAGCCTTCCCAGAAGGATATTTTTCAATTGACACTGAATGATAAAATGAATCTAACTTTAAAGATGTATTTTTTTTTCTAACAGTTTTTGTGTGACCTTTCAAATTTCTTCAGAAGGTCTTTGGCAAGTTAACTTTGCATCTTAAACTTACCCTGTGCACCAAAAAGCAAACAGAAAATGTGGTTCTCTATTTCTTCTAAATATGTGTTGCTAAATAATATAGTGTGGTCTGGGATTGGTGCCATTGGTTGAGAGCTTTGGTGATATTACATCTTTCATAATCCAGTTCAAAACAGAGCTTCTTTCAAAATGGCCTATAAATTTTAAAGTTCATTTAGTCTCATATCTGACTAGCATAACTTAACTCATTGGACTGCATTATTATGTATTTATTGTTGTTTATAACATTATTTGTTCAGCTAATTGTATAATCAGACATTAACAGAAGACAAATATGTTAAACAGACTGGTATCAAAAATTTACTATTTAGACTGTGAAATTTATTCCAGACCTTAAACATAATATGCCATCAGAATATAAAATAAGCCTAATTTTCAATCATTGACTACAAGGGATCCTAGAAAATTGTCTAACGCTCTCATACCCAACACCAGCACTAATTAATAATTCTCTCTGGATACCTGTGGAGCATCTGTGGTATTTAAGAAATTACTGATATTCCACAGCATTCACAGGCAATCTGTGCCTGACGTCTCTCTTGAAAGAAGCATTTCTAATATCTAGCCTGAATATTTTTAACTAAAATCTATTATTGCTTTTTGTCCTCCTGTGACCATAAGCTGATAACTTCCTGTCTTTAGATACATAAAAACATTCTAAAAGAGGCTTATGTAAGCTTTGAATAGCCCAGGATAACTCATCTAAAGAAGGGAATAATCTTTGATACAGGATCAGCATTGGTCCCTGATCACTCTTCCTACATTTGTCCTGTTCTGTAACGTTGATCTACACCTGAAAATTACAGTGGAGGTATGACTGTTGATGGAGAAAGCACATAAGTAAACTTGTGTATATTTCAGATAGTGATTATGGTCTTTTCACTTTGGCAAATTTATTTTTACAAAGTAATTAAAAGAGAAAATGTTTTGTTGGTTTTTATTTGTATAATATACTTATTCCAATACACATCTCCAGCTAAAAAAGATAACATAAGTGTGAAAGGTATATTTCATTATATATTGTTATTATTATATAATTAATATATATAATATATTGTACAATTAATATATATTGTATATTTTATATATTATATCACATTAATACATGTGACCAGTGTAAAATACTAGTTTTCAAACTTTTAATTTCAAATAAAAAGTGTTAAAAATTCTTTTTGTTGTGTGTTATTGGGGTTTTTTTATTTTTTAAGAAAATTAAATTTATAATAAAGTCTTGGTTATGCAGTCTTTACTAATTTTTTTAATATTTTAGTTCTGAAAGGTTTTATGGATACCATGTCACAAGAAATGCAAGCATAGGTTACATATTGTCTCTGCAACTTAAGTCATCCTGTAAGTACTAGACATTTTGATCGTGAGAACTATATAAATTGTTTTTCCTGAAATCCTTCTTAATTTCCTCTAGTTTATTTGCGTTGCTTCCACCTTGGCAGTTTTGCAGTGTCAGATACGTGGTATCAAATCACTCTCTGGAGGAAACCCAAGGATTAGTCCTGGAAAAGATGACATTCCTGAAGGAAAGAGAAAATAAGCACAAGGTTTTCTGGGGTGCACTAGGTTAATTGGTGTCTCTGAAAATTAGGCTGTAAGTGGATATTGTTTCAGTTAGAAAATAGATTGGGTTTATGAGGCAGTTCTTTTTATATGATTGAATTAACTCTAAGCTTCTTTATGAGCTATTTATATTGATGTACAAATCTTCTACTAGCAAAAAGAAAATACTTTCTGAGGATGTAATTAATTTGTTTTAATCTATTCTGTAGTTTAAATTGAAAGAGAGCGTATAAGCATCCCACTTGAATAGCTTGCTAAGACACCATCTGATTTGATTAATAGTCCTCTGGATCAAATGTCAGCTTTCTTCCTAAATAAAATGAATTTAAATTGCTATCTTAATATAGAAATACAAAATATACATAATGTGCTTCAAAATGACCCCTTAGGTGCAGCTTGCAGTAACACGAACAAAAGGTCCCAGCTGTTCTAAGTTCAACTGTAAGGCAGTGCCTTAGCAGTGCAATCAGTTTGTCCTAGATTCCTTTCAGCATAGTTCAGAATGCTCTCTGACAAACATATGTAATCCTCTGAGAATCTCTGTGTTGTGAAGTCCTCTTTTAGATGAAATTTTAAATAGATTAGGTTGTTTTATGGGGTTTTTTTTTAAGCTTTAACTTCCAGGACTTTACATGCATAAAACCAGAAATTATGCCAGAAAATATTAATATTCTGTTACTTCCACAAAATTTGTCTGGCCTTGTTTTCATTTTATGCATCTGTAATATACGCAGCTGTGTATGTTAGAGTTGTACATGTTACAGTTGTCATGTAGCTTTTCCTGAGAGAAAAATAAGATCCTTAAGAAATCACTTAAATGACTAAAAGAATTAGGGTTTGCTAGTCTGTATGAAACTTTAGAGTTTGTATATCACTCCTGTATATTACAACAACTGTATGGGGGTATCTTCTCTATTTGAGGAAAGGTTGCCATTTCTTATGCTGATTGGACTTTTTAGGTTTTTCTGCTCCAGCAATTAATGTTACTGGTACTTGGTGTTAGTCATCACATAATAATTGATTAATTACCTCTTTTATTCCTGAAATACCTCACCCTCTAGTGTTGTCTGGCCAGCAACACTTCAGTTCATAGAACATACTGTCTACAGAAAGTACTACTTTTATTTCATTGCATTTAAAAATCTAATTACTTGGATAGTCCCATTTGAAATTATAAAGGTTGTTTTCTGTTTTCCATTTTCCCTACTCTAGTCACCATCAGAATCATAATTGGAGTCACCGTGTTCATAGCACATTTCTGATTTGGAGTGTTTGGTAACAAGGTGAGGCTGCCCCAGTGCAGAGCACACCAGGACAATCCCCTCCCTTGCCTGGCTGGTGATGCTGTCCCTGATGCCCCCAGGACACTCTTGGCCCTCCTGGCTGCCAGGGCACTGCTGGCTCATGTTCAACTTGCCATGGACCAGAACCCCAGGGCCCTTCCCATGGCCCTGCTCTCCAGCCTCTCATTGCCCAGTCTGTCTGTACATCAGGGCTGCTCCATCCCAGGTGCAGAATCTGGCACCAGCCCTTGCTGAACTTCACATGGTTGGTGATTGCCCATCCTTCTGATCTGTCGGGGTCTCTGTGCAGGGCCTCCCTCCCTTTGAGGGAGCTAACAGCTCCTCCCAGATTTGTATTGTCTGTGAACTTGCTCAGTGTCCCTTCCAGGCCTACATCCAAGTAGTTTACAAAGAAGTTGAAGGCCATAGGGCCTAAAATGGAGCCCTGTGGAACCCAGTGACAGGTCACCAGTCTGATGTCACCCCAGTCACTGAGTAACCCTTAGAGCCAGCTGCTCACTAACCACAGGATATGTTTATCCACCTGTGGGCTGGATGTTCTCTCCACAAGGATACATTGAGAGACAATATCAAAAGCTTTACTGAAATCCCAAAAGATTACATCAACTGGATCCCCTTGATCAGCAGGGTGGGTTACTTTGTCTTAGAAGGAAATCGGGTTTGATAAGCAGGACTCTCATGAACTTGTGCCGGTTGTGACTAAGGACTTCTTTTTCTTTCAAATAGTTTTCAACCCTTCCCCCCCCACAATAAACTCTACATTTACCATGCACTGGAGTGAGACTGACAGCCCTGTATTTCTGCAATCCTTTCTTGTCCTTGAAAATTGGGAACACATTTCACCAGCTTTCAGTCAGCTGAGACTGCTCATGATTCCTAAGATCACTGAAAAATCATTGAGAGAGGTTTTGCAATGGCATCAGCCAGTTCTTTGAGGATTCTCAGACGAATCCATCAGGCCCATAGATTTGTAGAGATCCAGCTACAGCAGCTAATACTGCTCAGTTTCAGGGTTGATGGGAGTTAATTATTTTTGCACAGTCATGATCATCCAGCTCAGGGCATTGAGAACCCCTTGTTCCATCATCCGTGCTGAAGACAAAGGCAAAGAATGTGTTAAACACCTCTGTCTTGTCCATGTCCCTGTTTGTGAGGTTGACCATCCTTATCCTCTAATAGGTACATTACGTATTGCCATTATTATATTTTTTAAAACTTTTTTTAATTCTTCCCCACATTTCTGGCCAGCTTCAACTCCAGTTGAAATTTTCTCCATACAGTGAAAAGCAGCATTTCTGTGTTTTCCCTTGTGTCACACAACCTTTTTTCCACCTGACATACATCTTCCTTTTTTGCCTTGTTTCCAAGAGAAGAGTCCTGTTCTGGCCTTCTACCTCCCTTGCTTGTTTTCCAGCTTTTGGGAATTGCCTGTTCCTGTGCCCTTAGGAGGTGATTTTTAAAAACTGACCAGCACTGATGGACCCCAGAACCTGCAAAAACATTTTCCCAGGGAGTTTACTGACTGAATTCCTGAACAGTCTGAACTGAGAATTCAGTTCTCCTCATGTCCAGAGCTGAGATTTTGCTGGCACATTTTGTCCTGTCAACAGAGATTTTAAGCTTGATCACTTTGTGGTTACTGAGGCCAAGACAGACACCAATCTCCACTTCACTGATGAGATCCACTCAGTTGACAAGCAGTAGATACAGGGCATCTTTTCAAGCTGTCTCTTCTCTCCCTCATACTTTCCAGCAACAGCTCTTTTTGATAAAACACCATACTTCAGGGTAAAAAGATTGAAAACTTCAAAACTTATTTTTTACATTTAATTGCCTATACAGCATGCAACATTTAAGGGTAGGAACCGGTTGGTTTATAATGCACTTCCACAATCTCTGTCTGTGCTTTCCTGCACAGGTGAATGACAGTGAGTCTTGTTTTTTCTTGTAATTTTAGCTACCAAAAATTTAACCCATATGTCTTCTCTCTTCTACTGCAGAGAGCTGTCCCAGAAATACAATAAATTGGAAATCACTGTGATGAATGGATTCATCTTTTTAAAAAATATATAATTGTGTAAATTAGTTACTGTAAAAATTAGGAAAAGTGTAGACTTGCCTTCCAGATCTTCATAATCATTGCAAAGAAACTTTTAAGTAACCAATGATTTATGGGCTAAAAATGCTTTGATCTTTTCCAGAATCTGTAGTAACCTTCGTTTTCCATGACTGAGTAATTCAACTCACATGTGGTATTACAGCTTAAGCCAAAGTAATTCACAGTGTTGCTAAACTTTATTTGACCTGTGCCAAGCTCCAATGAAATGATGAAGTTGTTGCATAACATCTTTTTGACTGAAGAGAGAGATCTTTAATACTGGATGCAGTCTGTGTTCTTTACATCAAATAAAGAACCAAATAGTTGTGAACATGGTGAGTAGGAGAAAAACAACCAACAAAAACCACATCACAGGATCACAGAATCAACTAGGTTGGAAAAGACCTTTGAGATCACCAAGTCCAACCTATGACCTAACACCTTGTCATCAACTAAGCCATGGCACTGAGTTCTACATTCAATCTTTTTTTAAACACTTCCAGGGATGGCATCATCTTTCATCATCTTTCTGGGCATACGATTCCAGTGCGCAATCACTCTTTCAGTGAACAGTTTTTCCTGGTGTCTAACCTAAACATCCCCTGATGCAGCTTAAGACTGTGACCTCTCGTTCTGTCTGTTGTTGCCTGGTGAAAGAGACCAACCCCAGCTGACCACAGCCACCTTTCAGGGAGTTGTAGAGAGTGATAAGGTCACCCCTGAGTCTCCTTTTCTCCAGGCTGAACAACCCCAGTTCCCTCAGCCATTCCCCACAGGGTTTGTGTTCCAAGCCCCTCACCAGCCTTGTTGCCTCTTCTGGATGTGCTCAAACATCTCAAGGTCCTTCCTAAACTGATGGGACAGAATTGGTGTGACCTCACTCAAGGCGTGACCTCAAGGTGTGACCTCACCAGTGGTACATGAACTGTCCTAGGTCTTAATGACAAGGAGAGAATCCTAATGGCAAAATAAGCTAAATAAGCTATAGATTTTTAGCTATTCAAGAAGATAAGTTCTGATTCACCTGCAGAATGACACCTGAAATGAAACCTGAAAGGTCTGCCCACTGTCTGCTGCTTGTTAATAACTGATAAACATGAGGCATCAAAAAATGTTCAAAACTTGAAAGGAAGCTGAAGACATCAGTCTTGGGGCTTTCTTGATAACATAATAGTATATCAGTAGTAAATGTAGCAGAAATAAACATTTTGACATGAAGTCACCTTTTATTGTAACTCATCTGTACAATTATCCTCAAAAATACTTTACATGAAGAATAAAGACTAAATAGATGTTTATCGGGGGCTCTATATCAACAAAAGTAATTAGAGTCATCTAAAAAATTCAGCAGGCTTCTAATGTCTTTTGTACATTAAGGCTTGTGACCATTTTGGACACCTATGAATTTTTGTTGTAATTCCTCTATTTTCCAATATGATCGTGGGATGAGTGTCTGTTGTTTCTTTTGTTCTAGAGCAAAGGAAAGTGTGATTACATGTCTAAGCATTTTCCTAGGTATAGGAATTCCCTTGCATTTCTAAGACCTTTCTCTTATCTGTCTTGTGTGTTTGAATTTATTTAAGATGTTGGGTTTTGTTGTATTTTTTGTTTATTTTTTTTCAAAATGAACTAATTCAGTTTTCTGAACCAGTTCATGACAATCTGAGCAAACCATCACCCTTATTTTGTGGGTAGGCATGCATACCCACAGCTTGACAAAATCTGAGAAGTTAATGTGTATGTGACAAGTTACTCACTGAAGAATTATAACACCAGTCCCTGAATCTTGTGTTGTAAAGACCAAACTCTTAAAGAGCAATAATGACATGTGGCTGCTCTTGCAGCTGTCACTGCTAACAAAGCTCCCTTCACCAGCCTTGTGCAGCCTGTTATCTCTCTCGTTGGTGCTCACTGTTTGTGACTCTGCCCTATGTTTCTGAAGTGACAGGCTCCATTTATGAATGGATAACTATCACTGTAAACAAGCAGTTGATTATCTTTTTACTTGATTCTTTTCTCTGTATATAGGGGAGTGCAGCTGGCTCATCCCTGACACCCTGTGGTGCTCAGAACTAGAGGATGGCAGCGGAACAAAGCCAAGGTGCCCGGAAACTTCATTGTTATTAAACCTCAAATGAATAGGAAGCTTTAACATCTGAACTAGAGTTAAATATTGAAAATAAGATAGGACTGTAAAGACCTATTCAGTTATCTGTAGTATTCTATTACAATGCAAAAATGTGATAGGAATAAAGTATATACGTCTTCATACTAACCAATTGGGGAAAAAAATAGCAAAAATCTTTTTCTCTCCCCCTCCTCAGAATGTTTTGATAACACTTGGCTCATTTGATTAGATTTTATGAAATCACTTATGACTATTGGAGAGAATATGCTATGAAGAACTGGAGCAGCATAACAAAGTTAAGTGCCTGTGAGGCAGAATGAAAGAAGAGACTGTCTTTTGTCAGTGCAAGCAAATGCACAATAAAAGGGATAATTGTAACTACAAACATACCTTGGGGGGATGGTCTAAATTAACTGTACCTTTCAGGAAAAAGGATCTGTGCGTAAGCCCATGAAATTACTTGTCTAAAACATAGCTGTGCACTAGGAAAGAAAATAAGAAAACAAGAATGGAAGAAGAAGAGATAATAAGGATTCCTGTAATTACCTTTACCCTTATGTAATGAGGATTAGAATGAAATATTAAATAAGTATATTACCTATAAAACTTTATTATTATCTTATATATCTGACACCAATTATCCAATTTAGAAAGAGAATATATATGTAGCATAGGAACATGGCTTTTATTTAGGCTTAAATTTACATATATAATTTATATGAATTAAGTAGAACCTTTTATAGCTGAACAGTCATCATTTTTAAAATAGCTGTTTTGTACCAATGAAATAGTACTTATTTGCGGGAAGAAACATGATTTCTGGGGAAATATAATGAGCTGAGGTGAGGGAAAAATGAAAAGGAATTATAGCAGAGGAAATTGTTCCTCTGTTACCCCATTTCTATAGTGTTACTGGAGAAGCTGAGTGGATGAGAACGTGTGCAGAGATCACCTTGAGTGCTGTCACAGGGTATGTACAGGACAATCAGGGGATGGTTGCAGCCAGATGGGTTAATGAAGGGCAGGTCCTGCCTGACCAGGTTGATCTCCCATTCTGACAGGGTGAACAGCTTAGCATGTGAGGGACNAATGGTGTGGCCAGCAGGAGCAGGGCAGGGATTGTCCCCCTGTCCTGGGCACTGCTGAGGCCACAGCTCGAGTGCTGTGTCCAGTTCTGGGCCCTCCCTGCAAGAAAGACACTGAGGGGCTGGAGTGAGTCCAGAGAAGGCAAGGGAGCTGGGGCAGGGTCTGGAGCACCAGTGCTGTGAGGAGCAGCTGAGGGAGCTGGGGGTGTTTATCCTGGAGAAAAGGAGCCTCAGGGTGACACTATATCTTTCTACACATAGCAGAAAGGAGATTGTATTGAGGTTGGGGTCAGCCCCTTTCAAAAGCAAATGGCCTCAAGTTATGCCAGGAAAGAATTTTACTGGATATTAGGAACACTTTCTTCAAGCATAGGTTTGTCAGGCACTGAAACAGGCTGCCCAGGAAAGCAGTGGAGTCACCATCACTGTAGGTGTTTAAAAGATGTGTAGACATGGTGCTTAAAGACATAGTTTGGTGGTAGACTTGGCAGCTTTAAGTTTACAGTTTGACTTGATGATCCCAAAGGATTTTCCAATGTAAATGGTTCTATGATCCTATCATTTGAAAGAAAATTCTGCAGCTTCTTGGCTTTTGACTGAATGATGGAATCAACATTGTTCTTAGTTTTAAAATATAAAACAGGATAATACAGATTCCAAAATGAAGCACAGAACTATCCACATCTGCTTTGTATAGTCTCCTGGACATTTTGTTTGAAAAGTATTTAATAAGATAAATTAACATTGCAGTATCATATGATGAATGTAACATTTTTAACTTGGTAACTAGATGCTTTCATGTGTCAATTTGCTCTCTAGAATTTGAACTACTTAGCAAGGTTCACCTGAAGATTACTCTAGATTTGATATCCTGCCATGACAAGCATTTGCAGCTGCTTTAAATTTTTGAGATTTTACTTTGTTCAAAACAGGTCTCAAAACAGTTAGGAAAATCTTTAAAATAATGTTTGAATTTTAACGAGTATTCTGGGAGCCACAACTGTCAGTGAAATCCAGCCTCTGAATATCAATTTCATTTTGATCAAACATTACATCCTAAGAATGCAATTTATTCCATAACTCTCTCAGTGTGATCACCATCTGCACTAGGCACAATTTCAAATCAGTGCTATTCTTTTGTACTTTTTTTTCTTGAATGGCAGAGGCCTTTGTTAATCTTATATCACATAGAAAAAAAATAATCTCCCTGTGGACCTCCGTCTATCATAAAATGAAAATAAAATACGAAGCTCTTGGGATATTGCCTCAATTTCTCTATTGGTGCATTCATAAAACAAATTGCTACAATAGGAGAGATAAAAATGCTGGGATTCTGTCCTACACTGTGCAAGTACTTAAATAACTTATGCAAATGCCTCATTTCAATTCAGGCTAAAGAACTCATCTTGAAAGAGTTAACATAATCAGTTAACTGTCACAATTTTTGTGACATTTTCATAATTCTAAAATTAGCAATTTACTGAAGACCTAGGGCTGTACAGTTCTGGCATTCTGTATAAATTGCAAGTTTTAGCATATCAGACTGAAAGAGATGCTCTTAGTGGTAATAACATTGACATTTTTTTACTCCAAGCTGTTTCTGAAGTAAGTTGAACAAAAGTGCATGATATTTAGAGGACTAATTATGTTGTTTCCAAGTCCTGAACTACAAACCTGACAATCACATTTGAATTCAACCTGTATTTGAATACTTTGTTAGATTTAGTGAACAAACATAGAAAATTTGTGTCGATGTGGCCCCCATTTGTAGGGTTTGGACCTTGATTGACTACTGAAGGAAATCCCTCACTAGCCTTAGCCTTTTGGACACAGCTACAGGAAGTAAGTATGTATGTACACCTTTGTAAACTTCAGTTTATCTGTTTCAATTTTATGTCAGCAAAATGAAACTATAAAAACATAGGGGAGGCAACCAATAAACCAGGACAAGCAATCATTCAGCTCAGAAACTTATCTCTGAAA
Source organism: Toxostoma redivivum (assembly GCA_013397375.1). Classification (NCBI taxonomy): domain Eukaryota; kingdom Metazoa; phylum Chordata; class Aves; order Passeriformes; family Mimidae; genus Toxostoma; species Toxostoma redivivum. The sequence continues at coordinate 277,689 of VXBI01000296.1, read as the reverse complement.
GTGGACAGATGAGAATTGCTAGAGCAGAAAGAAAGAACAAGGACATTTTTTACTGCTTTGTCTGCCAGCACTGAAATAAAAATATTTCAAGAGACTTAGTGTCTCTGTGTTTTATAGACTTCTCTTCTGCAGTTTCAGCATCCATGATGTCCTGCCACAAGGAATTCCTCCATTTACCTACACTCTATGAAAACGACTTTCTTATGCCTTTCAAATGGAAAAACTGAAAATTGGTAAAAATACTTCTACCCTGTCAAGGACAGTAGCTTCTCTAATTGAGGGAATCAATCTCAAACTTGATTAGGAGGGAGAGGAGCATGAAGGAAATGGGCAGAAAAGTGCAGCTGTTCCCTGCAGTGATGTTTTAGTTTTATTTCATCACTCATGTGGAAACTTGATCTGCAAAGAAGCACTGAGAAATGAGATTTAACTATAGTTCTGGTTTACTTTTGGATTGTGTGGAGGGCAGATTTCTTGTTCTATTCTTACAATGTTTAAGGGGGAAAACATCAAAAAAGTCTTGTTTTTGTTAATCTCCAGGCTCTGTTCTTCGGAAAAGTCCTGTTTAGATTCCAATTGTGGATGAAAGTTTGAGCTCTACCATATGTGTGTACTGGATGTCTTCAAAGGGCAATGGTTTCTGTTATTACATGCTAGATTTCAATAAGCTACACCTCAGAGGTGCTCAGCCTGAGGCATGAAAGTGTTGTGCATAACCTGCTGTGACTTGGCTGACCTGTCATGATACTTGAGGAACCAGAGAGCCCTTTTATTATAATGTCAGCCTTTATTTCTCTGAACCAGGTGACCATCTTGGACATCTCTACCATGAATTTATTTAGTCTTATATTAAGAAAATGGCACAGAGTTGAAATTTGAGACTTGCATTAGGTTTAAGAAAGATAAATATAAAGATACATATTTACTGGGTGTGGAATAATCTTCAGCTGCAATCTAGGTGGGCACTGACTGCCACCTGGGGTCCTGGGAGCTGTGAGATGCACAAGAGCCACGCTGAGGCTGGCAGCAGCAAGGGCCATCCCCATCTAGTGCTTCAGTAGCAGGGGCACAGGCAGGAGGTCAAGGGATGTGATGGTCCCCTCTCCACCTGGCCCTTCCTGGAATGCCACAGAGAAAACTGTGTCCAGTTTTGGTCCCTGCAGCTGTAGGGATACAACTGGAGAGAGTCAAGTGGTGGAACATAGCTGCAGTCCTAAAGTACCTACAAGATAGTGACAGAGAAGATGGAGGTACTCTCTTCACAAGAGTACAGGATGACAAGACAAGAGGCAGCAGGCATAGGCTGCTTCAGGGATCATTCTGTCTCTATACAAGTCTTTTTTTCCCTGTGAGAACAATTAAACATTGAAATAGACCCCACGAAGTGGAATTGGTGGGTTCAGGCAATGTGAGAAGTAACCATGCAACAAAATGTTTAGGTTTGATTTGGTTTCTCGTTTTGCAGCAAGCAAAGGGAGAAACTGAAATGAGGCATTAAACCTGAAACAGTCTAGGAGTTGCTTAAGCAAATCTGTGTTCTGTTCTTTAAAGTGGTTCCCTGAGATTTTTTTGTGAAGGAAAGCAGTGAGATTTAGGACTTCTTATACCAGTTCATATAAATTGGCAGTACAATCAGCTATGTGCAATGCTAAGCATTCACTACTACAGATTTATTTTATATTTCTGGCTAAGTTGCTTAATGTACTGTTCAAAATGCAGGGGGGTTTTTGTTTGTTTGTTTTTGGGAGCTTTTGTTTAGTTGTTTTTTGGAGGGGCATTTGTAGCTTTTTTGTTTGGTTATTTTTTGGTTTTTTTGGTGAATTTTTGGTGAGTTTTGGTTTGGTTTGGTTTTTTGGTGGTGGTGGTTTTGTTTTTATTTTTTAAATTCTTTTTGCTTAGTTTGGTTTTGTTTCTGTGTTTTATTACTCCACTTCTTGTAGCTTCTGTTCCTTGACTTAATTCTCTTTATCAACACATCCTCAAGTGGACTATATGGCTGTATTAGTGCTTGCCTTGAATATTTATCCTTTTTTTGTTTTAATTGCCCGAGCTATATATTTGTTTGGGTAGAATAGATATGAGCTTTGTATTTATTTAATTTTAGTACATTTATGTACTTTCTCCTGTACATATGGACAAGTTCAGATTTGTTTATAGCAATTCAATTTTTTAAAAAGGTGATATAGTTCTCCATCCCTCTGTGACATTGATTCACATTCAGTTCATGTGAATAGTGATAAATTGCTAACTGTGAAATAAGCAGATTCTTCCAATCAGAGCATTTTTAATGTAAAATTTAGCACCACTTCTTGACTCAGCAGACTGAGGCTTGAATGGAAGTTACAGTCAATTTACATTTCCATCACTGAGTTTGTCCTCTGGTACCAAGGTTGCATTACTATTTTATTTGCAACACAATTTCAGACTCTTGGAGTATTAATAACACTGGAACTCACTTCAATGCATTTTCAGATAAAAATTCATTGCTAAAAGGCCTCGTGACTTTGGGCCTGTCACCTGTAAAATGTTTGCTGGATTATTGCTGTGGTACAGTGAACTGTTACAGTTGAGCAAGTAAAAAAATGTCATAATCAAGAAATCAGACACTCTTAAGAGGCCTTCTCCACTCTGCAGATTACCTGCAGAGCCTTTTAGTTACACCTCCTGAAAAAATACTGAAAATGGCCTGGCAGGCAGCATGAGATGCCTTAATTGTGAGGTGGTGTATCCATATGTCAGCCATGTATTCCTCAGTTTAGTAAATTCATCACCTCATTTGGTGTTTTCCAAACTTATTCTCTGTTGACTATTGATATCCTCACCTTTAAACAGTTGTTGAAAAATTTAGCTTTCTTGCTTTGATTTTTCCTTTTTGCATGCAAATAGCTATCAGTTTGATGTCTGGGGAGAGGGTGTTTGTCTAACCATTAGGGCAAATGCACCTGCGACACTCTGATGTGGATGGAGTAGGAATTGAGTCTAAATCTGTGCTCTTTCAAGGGTACATGGCTTTTGTGTTTGAAAGCATGAGTCAACAGGGTAGATATAACCTGTTCCATTCAGGGGAGCTGGGTACTGCTAGCAAAGACAACAAAGTGTAGCAAACATCATGGCAGGGTACATTAACCTACACCTGGCTCTTTCTCTAGATGCAATTTTACACCCACAAAAATAATTCCTTTTGATCAAGGTGTATGACAAATCTTATTTTCCCAGGTAGAGCTCTACCTGTGTTTCTCAAAGATTAGGCTGAATTCTCCTGATATTTCAACAGGATACTCTTCGCTCCCTGTTTTGGGTTAAGCATTCTTTCCAATATCAAATTCTTATAGTTCTTCTCAGGCTGCCTCCACCAGTTACATTTAACATGCTCTCACATAACAGCCTTGTCAAGTAGCCAGAATGCTGTCTCCAAGAGTGTTCTATGTATTAAATGTTTTCTGAACACTTTCTTGAGCTGTTCCCTTTCTGGGCCTAATGACATTTAAAACTGCATGTGTTTTTACTCATTTCCCTTGCCTCATCTGCTCAGATGAGACTGATCCTTCTGTTTTAGTTTGTTGACAAATGTAAAAATTACATGGGTTCCTGATTATGATTTTTTTCCTTCTAATACCAAAATTACTTGTCCTGTTCTGTTTAGAATGTCTTAAGGCTTTTTAATATCTACTGTGGCTGTGACTATTAATTGATATGCTCTACAGAGTGTTGATAGCATTATTAGGTACTCCTGATAATCACTCCGTTAGCTGTATCTGGAGCCAGACCAAAAAGCTGAAATTTTTTCAAGTTGGGTTGCAGATCCCTCGAAGAAAAGCAAACTGGAATATTGCTCTTCATTGCCCTATGGCTATCATCCCAAAGGTTTTAAATAGTGTTATCTTCTATTTTTAGGTATTGTCTCTTGATTCATAAAGAGAAGAACTGTGGATTACTGCCACTTTGGATGACATGCTTTAGAAAATGCTGTGATGTATTAAAGCTTGTTAGCCTTCTTTAGGGCTGATTTAGCTAAATACACAGTTATTGTCACATTAGTTTGTAGAACAATTCAGGGCTTCAAAATAAATCTTGCACTTTTTCAGTTCTTTGGCTTTCATAAAATAAGGTGTGAAAATATAAAATGTGGATCAAATATGATGCCCATATTAAGTGAAAACTCAAGTTGCCTTTTTAATTTCTCCTCTCTCTTTACTATACTTAGAGAACTCTACCAAAGAGATGGACATATATTGAGAGAAGAAATATAAAGGAGATCAACTTGGTTCTGAATCAAGTCATTCTGACCATTAGAATTAGCTGGATTTCCTGCTGTGTTAGAATGAGTTTAATGCCAAATGCTATCTCAACAGATTAGATTGCAACAAACTGAATCTATGACTTCCCTAAAAGAAGGGCCCGAATTCTACTGCTAGAAGTCTTGGCAGTACTCATGGGAATTGTTTCAAGAAGGAGCAAACTTCAAGGTTCTCTGGTTCTATTCATGCTCCTTGCTTTTTGTGTAAAAGTTCTTGGACAACCTCTGTGACTTACTGACAAACCTCCCCGAATTCTGCCATGTAACTCCTAGCTGGAGTTGGGCAGGAATCATTCTCCCCCACTTCTCTTACTGCAAATACTGAACACTAGATATCCAAATCGTTTCTAGGCTTCGCTTCAGCAGAGATAAGAACAAACTCTCTCCCTTGCTCTTACCATCCCTAAGGAACTGGGGTGGAATATGGAGAGGAGGAGAGGATGGGAGCTCTACTCACTGTTTTCCTGGGTGTAGTGACTGTCAAGAGGAAAAGTTACTTGTCTCATTAGTACAGTGGGAGCAGTTTGCAGCAAGTCTGCTTGCCAGTTTTCTCACATAGCTGCTGTAGCTGTTACCATTTTGCTGCCGATTGTGACACAGTCACCTTATTCATGCTCCAGGCTGGCCTAGAGAGAAGCAGATACATGATTTTTTTATAGCCACTTTGTTAGGACATCCCACGAGTTGTTTGTGTCAAGAACAGCCCCAATTAACCATGTTTTCTATGGCTGCTGCCCTGAAGGCTGGAGTAGCAGGGGACTTCCCTGCCAGCCCCAGGCTAAGATCATAGCTGTGATACAGCTACATCCCTGGACTATCCCCAGCTTTCTTACACCAAACTGAACTTATTCCCGTATGGTTTTGTTTTTCAGTTTTTAAAACAATAGTGCATATATGAGCTTTATAAAACTTGCCTTCTATATCTAGATAATCTTCTATATCTATATCTACAATAATATATCTATATCTACAATCTATATCTAGATTATCTTCTTTCCTGAAGGCAGTCTACAACTGAAATATTGAATCTCACATGGAATGTATTTTGGACAGTATCACTCTGTGCATGTACTCTTTCTTATTTTTTTATGAATGTTTCTTGCTGTCAGACATGAAATATTGAGCTAGAAGGACCTTTAGTGTGACCTTGCAGTGCTGTACAGAATGTTAGTGAATGGAAAAATGAACATGAGGTTTGATTATTAGCCATAAAACACTGAACTCATTGGAAAATTGATGGAATATAATTGATATAATTCTAAATACTTTTATGGGTATGCAGTCAGATTGAATATTCTAGTTAAATCTCAGTTTCCACACATGGAAAATTATGGTAGAAGGTAATAGTTATGGAAGCCGTACTTTTTCCTTAATAAACAAGACAACTGCAATGTTGGCCTTGATTGCAGCATCCTAATAAAGGCACCATCTAAATTATATCTGGTTTAGAGAGTTCATTCCTCTCAAAGAATATGAATCTTTACAAATGTTTTTAAACTAGGTTCTTAAACACTCATTTCTTGTTCTGTAGATTTTTATGAAATAGTAGTATGTAATCTTAAAAGAAAGGACAGATTCAGGTAAAATAAATATGAGGCAAAATTGAGTTGTAAAATATTTAATTCCTAATGATGTAGAAATATTTCCTGACTGAATTCCAGATATAATACATTTAGCTGCCATTTACAGTTGCATCTATATTACACCATATAAATTATATGGTCTGTTAACCTGCATGCACTTTAAGAAAAAGTAAATTTTTCAAAAATATATTATCCTTTAAGTATACCTCAAAAAAAGTATAGCTGATATGATAGTTAATAAATGCAAGGTTTAACTAGTCAGTATTTATTTGTGTACATTTTAAATTGCTCATAAATGCAGTGCTGGCTCTGGTAGATAGGCTTTAAATTATTGAGCCTAACAGAGGCATGTTCAAGAAGTATTTTTCAAGTTCTTGACTTCTTGCAGGAGCTGTCATGTTTTAAATAATATCAGTTTCTGAAAGTTACTTGGTGTCTCCATTAAATGATGGAAATGTCAAAAAGTCTTTAATTCCACTATGAAATATAACCATCTGGGCTTGTCTGATGTCTCACAACACCACAACAGCCAGATACACGGTCACTGCTGTTAGGAAATAGAAAAAGTGTTAGCTGTAGATAGAGCCACAGCTCACTAAGTGAATGCAAGCAGTTGAAAACCATCAACATTTAACCATGTAATTTTCCTGCTTTAGTAGGTAATGTATTTAAATCAGCTTTATGGATGCTAATATTAAAGCAACCACAGCCATTCCTTGCACAGTAGAATTAAAGGGTTTTGAACACAAAACTGTGAATCACATATCTCCCTCCCCTTTTTCTCATGTAGCTTAACAAGTCTGTGAGGTTTTGTAATTTTTTTCCATACTTTTGCTTAACTAGTATAAATAGTTTTAATATGCCCCTCAAAGGATGTGTGAAGTTTTATGAAACTGACAGAAGCCCTAACTCTCTTTTTAAGTCCACTATTAAGCATCCTGCTGTCTGTTGCCATAGTCAAGACCTCTTTTATGCACATATCCAAATGGAATTATGTGGGAGTACAGACTCATTTTAACATGCTGGAGGTACTTAGAGGGAAGAATGCTAGCTACTGAAACAGCAACACCATTTTTTGTATCTAAGTATTGCTCCCATTTGATTTTTACTGCATGGAAATAAACAGGATTTCAACTGGAAGGTATAGATGGCCTACATAACAAGTGGAAAATACTTGGTCATGTAGCACAAGCTACTCTGCAATGAAAGGGCATTTCATCCCAAAAAAAAGGGCAGCTTTCCCTATTTTGGATTTTTTTTCGAGATACCAATGCCTCATTCCTGTTTCTGATCAATGTTAATTTCTGCTTTCCACTGAAGAGCAAATACACATGCTTCTGTGAAAAAAACAGCCATACCTCTTCCTTGCAGCATTCAGAACATTCACTTTTATCCCTTAATTTGGTGCTCATGTGCTTCCTCTAACTTTGTAGCTGGGAACAAAGTATCTTGCCAATAACAGATGGTGGTGAATGGAAATACAGAATGTATTTCACTGAATCATTTGTTCATTAGTTGCAGTTTGGATACAATTATTCTTGACTCCAGCATATCTCTTGGGAATCCAGTTTTTCATTTACATATTTTTCACAGAATTCTCCTGGGTCCCTGTTAAAAACAAGATAAAGTACTCTGTAAAAGACATCTACATTCAAGCTTATGTGACAGGCTTTTTTAAATGGTTACTGGGAATGCTTACCTTCTGTTTCTCCACAGCATGCACAGGCTGTGAATTAATTTTCCCATATCAAAAGAAAGATGAGAATCATTGATCACACTGATGATGTTAGGGAAATCTCAGCAGACAAGTTACTTCACAGTCAAAATACAGGACAGTCCTACAGATGTTTTGCACAAACAGTAAGTATTTCAACTTCTGAAGTTAAGCTTTATTCCCATCTTCAATGTATCATGAATAAAACATTCTGTGTCACTGCTTTGTAACTTTAAGAAGCAAAAAAGAAAATGAAAAAACATCGATACTATATGGTTGCCCAAAACAGCTAATTCCCCCATCTGATACAGATAGGCTGGAGTAGAGATGTGTGAATCCTGGCAGCTCAGTTTTGATTTGTACTGCACCTCCTGTAGTAGCTAAACAATGCCCAAATTATGAAGACAGTAAGCACATGGAAAAAATTAATGGTGGTAGTTTCTTTAACTACAGCCAAATTATACAAATACCGTAATTTTCCCTCCCTTATTTTGGGCTGAATCAAAATATTTTTAAGGACTGTAATTTTAATCTCCTTTTTCTTCTTTTTTTTTTTGTTCATTGTGTCCATCAAGTCTGTATCTTACTGTTGTAAAATAGCAAACTCAGAAAGAAGAAATTCATCTTGTGAATGGCTGTGAGATTAGTGATTTTTTTGTCAATTTTTTCCATTATATGTTAAAATGCTTTGATTTGATTTTCTATATAAAGTGTCTCCTACTATATCACAAACAGTTTTTTAGGCTGAAAAATTACTGCAGCAACTAATGTTGCTGATGGACATCATCATCATGGCAATGGTTTGTTATGGTTTCAGACCATCTTCACGAAGAACTTTGAAAATTTCAAAGGAACTTGCAAGAAATATTTTATATCCTCTTATATGAGGAAACAGCATTATGAGTCACTAAAGTGCTATCATAAAGGATGAGAATATACATTACTATGTTAGTAGTCCTTGTTGGTGCACAAAACAAGCACAGAGATAGAGATAATTATCACATTTGTGGTTCCATGAAAACTCTGTGGGATGTGAACATGGCAACCACTGGGGTTATCCAGCTCCACATTTTGGCTAACGTTTGCTTTCCTGTTACTTGTCTTTCTGTGCTCTTGCATGGTGCATAATAAATCAGATTTCTGGGATGAAAGTGTGCAGTACCTTTAAATTCGCCTCTTTAGGAACACAATTGCAAATTGTTCATAGAGGAACAATTTGCTTGTTGCTTGGACAGCAAGCTTTGATCCTGCCAACTCTCAGGACTTTCTCTAATGCATTAAATTAGTCAACTGTTCCTTCAAGTAGTTTATCATAGATTCACCGAATCATTTAAGTTGGAAAAGACCTTTAAGATCATCAACACCAATTCTTAATTTAAGACCGTCAAACCCAGCACTAAACCTCATCCCTAATGCCATAATTCCTTGCCATATTTACATTTAAATACCACCAGGAGTGGTGACTCAATCACTTCCCTACAAAATTCTGGAGTATGTGATTCAGTATGAAAGAGCAAATGAAGATGAGTTTTTTAAGGGGGATGTACATGTTAATGTTCTGGAATTAATCTTTTTCAACAAAGCTTCCAGTTATCAACAACTTTGCTTCAGAATTTCCATGAGATCCTTGCTTCTCCTCCATACAAATGAATAGCAGGAGAAGACTACATGGTTTTAGAAAAGGATCAAATATACATAGAATGCCTTAATTAAATCACAGCTTGTAAAAACACACTTTATGAAGACAATAATTTAAATCTTGAACAATTTTTATGTGCATCTGCAAATAAAGTGGTTGCTAATAGGTAACTACATACTTGGCATATTTAAGTTTGCTTGCTTCTTAGTCTGTGACTTTAAATAGTACTCATTTGTCAGAACTGCTTCGAGTTTCAGTAACTCCTTGGCAAAAATGGCTAAGAGATCATAGCACCCCATATCCTTATTTGTAATATATTTTCCTTATGTATTAGACTGACTCAAAGGCTAATCCATTTATTTGTAATTCAATTCTATTACTATAAAACAGCTCCAGCGCACCAGAACATACTAAACTCATGGTAGGCTTACAGTTACAACTCTGTATGAGAAAAAATGTATAGATACATAAACTGCTTGAATCTTCATAGCAGAAATTTCACATAGCACTAATTTATGGTTTCTGAAAGATGTAAAAATTATGGGATACAAAGTATATTCAGGTAAATCAATGCCATGGAGGTAGTCTTTTATCATGCTTTTATTACATCATAATACCTACATCATATATTAATCATAATGAAATTGATGTGAAAGCTCGAGTTCTCTTCAATACTGTCTGAATATTCATATTGCTGTTACTGCAACTGCCCTGTTGCCAAGCACTTCACCTGGTCAGTGATCCAAAACAACCTAGAGTGTATCCTGCACTACACACTCTCGGTTCTGTATGTATTTTGCTAAACTTGTTCCTCGGAAGTATGTGGGTTTATGGTGTCACCAAATGAAAACAGCTTGAGAGAACAGAGAAGTAATAGGCAGAGTCTGGGCATCCCATTCAAATTGTCATACAAAGTCATATCTAAAACTAAAATATTGTTTAAAATTATGTGAAAGATTCCGTTTTTTAGTACAGGTAGAAGTGCAGTAAGACTTTAAACTCAATCTTATCTCATGTAGTCTGGCTTTTGGGCAGCATTTTTTGGGGGTAGGGGGAAGACAGCCAGGTGTAATTGGGGCTTGTATTGAAGTTCAAAAGACAGACTATAACTCCACACTAAAAGTCACCTTATGGCAAAAGGCCAGCCTGTGAGATATCTTCTGAATTACAAACTTGATCTTATTACTCATTAATAGGTAAAAATTGTCAAGTGACAATTACAACCAAGTGGTAGTTTGACCCCTTCACTAATGAGAGAGACTTGTGCTAACTAATGGTGGATTCTCACCAATCTTTATCTGAATGACTAAGAAGAAAGTTTACTCAAAGTTACCTTATCCTGTCAACTAGGGTATTGTGCCTCATGTCTAAAGTAGTATTTAACATCTCTGTTGTCACACTAGGCTTCAGAAGGTGTGCTGATTGATCTTAATTACCCTGTGTCCTTTCCCTATGATGTGCTGAAATGCATAATACACTGTTTAAGTACACTACGTGATCTGGTAACACGCAGTCATCTTATCTGAAGTGTCTATTCCCCTAGAAGTCTTCAGCTGGGACAAAGAGCTGCCCTTCATCTGAACAGTGAGGCTCAGATTGCACAGGAAAAAGATTCTAGCTCATTAAAATATCTTTTTCATCTGTATGTAAATGCTGTATTTTCAGGACGTGAAAATATATGGAATTATTCAGAGCTGTTGGTTGGGGGAAGGACTGGATGATTTAATTGGTCTCTTCTATGTCTAATTCTCAAGATTCTTCTTAAGACTTCTGAATGCAGAAGAAAATATAAATTAGGAAGTATGAAAAAATGTATTTTTCATTCTTGTCTTTTGTTAATTTTATATTTTCAGTCAAGGGCATAAAAACTTCAAAATTATGATAACTAAAGGTAGATGTTTTAATGGCCAGAGTAAACGTGAAAAAAAGACTGAATTTACACTTGAGTCTTTTTCCCCATCTCTACTTTTCTCTACTTCAGACCTGTATTTTATATTCACTGTAACTTGCAGACATTTTAAAGTACAGTAAAGCTTTTCAATATGAAAACCAGTGCAAAAATATTTTTTTTTTCTAACTATAAGACACAAGCTCAGGAAGGAATGTAATTATTATTCAGTTTTTAGATGTAAGAATAATTTTCTTGCTCTTAAGGGGATTGCTGACAAGTTTAAGAAGTAGAACAGCTTCCCAAGTAATTAATTTTTTTAGTAAACTGTCATTATCAGTCTTATGTAGTCATCTACCTTTCAGATTTTTGAGAGCATATTTATTCTCTAATTTATCCTAATGAAAGAAGCCAGCAGATAAAGAATTATCATTAAAGTCATCCCTTTTTTTGTCTTGACTGTAGCCTCTCCACACAATTCATACACTGGGAGCTACTGGAGAAGTATACTATTTGGTATAAGGAGTCTGAAAGGATCTGTTATTAGTTTTAAGGAAACTTATTAAAAAGATACAATTTGTTTATTTTTCTTGGTAGTTAGACCTCTATGTATTTATGTGGGGGGTTTTTGTCTGCTTTAATTGCATATGTCTGTATATGGATGACAAGTCAGAGCTATCTTTCTATGTTCTTGTACTTCATAGTGAAAAATCTTCCCATTAATTTTTTGAGCACCATTGATACTTCTGGGTTTTGTAAAACAGGCTCCATTAATCTTGTTTTTTATTCTCTTTTCACTTGCTTACAATAGAGATGGAATATACGTTCCTCATTTGAAATGGAATGCATGTCTATCACATTTATCTTATTTCACTACTTTTGAACCCATTAAATATTATCCTTTGATTCTTGTGGTTTTATATATGGAAGATGGAGTCATCATGGATAGCAATGTCCTTTCTCTGTCAACATCATGGAGAATGCAGTTGGCATGTCCACTGTAAACTTAACTTTTCACTATCATTTCCCCAGCAGTATCTCTCTTTGCTTTATGCTTTATTATATATTCTTCAGAACGAAAGCCATAGCACATTGTAACAGTGCAATTTCTATGTAAATGGGAATTATCATTGCAAATAAAATCAATGTTTTAATGTTTAAAGGCTGCATAAGGCACCAAATAGAAAGAATGAATTAGGTTGGCAGATCCTTCAGTATTTTCCCAATTTAAAAATTTTCTCTTTTCTTTTTATGTGGAATTCCTTCAATGCTTATCTATTCTGCTTTTAATTTTATTGATACTTACATGTGCAACTAATACTCCTCTTACATTGTCGAACAGGCCATTGCTGTGAGTCCACTGTAGTTGTGAGGATTGTTGAATTGTGAGTGTTAAATCAAATGATCACTTTCATTTTTAATACCTGAAAGCTCTGACAGATATCTGAAATAGGGCTTTTTAATATGTGCATTAGTGATATATGGCTATATAAAAATATAATATAAACAATGCAAAATTCCTGTGAGTTATATAATTATTGCTGCACCATCTTCAAAGTTTTTGAAATAAATGACAGACAACTTCAACTATTGAGCCTCATCACCTAGATTTTTGAGCAGTAATTATTGTCATGATCTTTCTCTGCTGTTCAAAAGAGGGGAAAAAAAAGAACAGAAGATCTGTCTCTCGTTTCACTAAAACAGAATTTGACAGGCTCAGAACTTCATTTTAGTTAGGATCTTTTATGTGCCGTTACTTTCTGTGGCAGGAACAGTTCATACTCATTTTTCTTTCCTTTTGCATGTCACCTGTATCTCAGAAAATATTTCCAGCATTTGTTGTCTACATCAATATCACATTTCATTTTTTTTTATTGCAGAACTGTATTCTCTTATAACTGTGATGTAATATGCCATCAGCCATTTTTTCCCCCATCACATTTTTTCTTCTTCAATGCAACAAACTATTCACTTACAAGGAAAATGCAGGAGCAGTACAAGGCTATTGCTTGTCAAAAAAAGGAAAAGGAAAATAACACTGTCCAGTTAATCGAGAAAAATATGTAGAATTTATTTCTAGAACATTAATATGATGAGAGAATCTAAAACTCTACCATGACTTGTGAAATACAGGACAAAATATTCACTCTGGTTCTGCATAAATGGATACAGCTTTTAAGGTGATGCTATTCAGAGATCTAGTTCATAAAGCAATACTTAAACATTGCAATCTCAGTTTTTCAACCTAAGAACAAGAGCAGCACAATCCTCATGGCTGTGCAAAAAAAAGCTTTTATGTGCAGGTCAAGTGTAGTTGATTTATATAGCCCAACCTAGATACTTCACTTGAGAAAGACTGAGCACAATCCTTCCTCTCCTCCTCCTCAGACATCAGGCTGGGACAGTGAGCACCAGTTCTGTACTGCTCTGTTTCTCTTCAGCATCATGGGTAAACACCTACTCACACTCCTAAGTAGACAAACAAAAGTACCACAATGAAGGGTTGGAAACAGGCAGTTTTTGTAAATGCTTCTCTTAGAGCAGAATGTTCTTGCTGTGTCTGAGAATGCAGAGGACAAAGAGGATCTGTTCTGTTTAGAGACCTGCAGAGTCTACACCCTCTGATGGCCTTAAATAACACGGAAAATGTAATGAGGCCTTTTGCCACAGGGTATTTTGAGCCCAGACAGATTTATGAAGCACTACATTACCAGAGGTCTTTAGATTGGTAGAAAAAGCAAGGAGTAAAGAGTACAGAGTACTCAATACCCAGAGAGTTGGTGTATGTCCCATTCTTGGTAACATACAAGGTCAGGCTAGTGGAAGATGTGTGCAGACTGATTAGTTGAAGATGTCCCTGCTGGTTGCAAGAATATTGGACTAGAAGGAATACTGGACTTTACAGGTCCCTTCCAGCACAAACCCTTCTCAGAAAAACTTCTCAGAGAAGTGAGTTGGAGATGCAGTAGATACCCAGAATATTACCTTGCAAGGTACTGACTTGCAGTCTGCAGGCTGTTTGGTATTCTCACGCCCCAAGCAGTGCTCATATCACATCAAGATGTGAAGCCTCATTAAATATGTGAAGCTCTTGCTAGCACTGAGACCCCCACCAGTCTTGCCTGGAGCTTCCAGTTGTACCAGTTTCAGACTGGCTTAATATGTGAATTACATATTAATGTAATTATTTACAGCTTAATGTAATTAATTAGAGCTTAATGCTGTAATTCACTTCAGCTAAATGACTAATTTGCAAGCTTAGAATGTGCCAGAGCCACATGATTATGATGACTTAAGCTGTTTTTTCATATAAAAAATGCTAACAGGTACAAACAAGTATTAAATATATTTTACTGTTATGTTCTGTTAATACTTCTGAAAACATTAAGCTGAAAACCGTATAAGTAAGTGTGGGCTTCCTATACAACTTGCAGACTGCTGAGTGATAATTAGTCTTTAAGTCATTAAAAAAGCCTTGTCTTTTCAAGGATCTGAAAACACTCTGCAGTGCATGCGTACAGAACTTAAAAAAAAATTATTTCAGCCCCTCATGGGATAGCATATAAGGAATTTTGTATGAAGATTAAAGTGCAGTTGTCTTTAGGAGTATACTGTATTCCTAAAGAATTCTGAGAGGGATTTGGAACCCTCCTTTGCTCTTGTTCTCAGATTCACTGAGTGAGTTTTAATTGACTGTCTTGCTGCAAAGCCCCTGTGTCTAATGCAAAGAGTAAAGGCAAGATCATTCCCTAGCCTTCATTTCAGTGTACCCATTCTCACCTGAAACATAATAGTCTTGCCTTGTCTAGGTTATGTGATCATGTGTTCTGATGTTCACTGGTTCTGTGCTACAGCAATTGCTGCATCAGCTCTTCTAGCCAATTGATTCCAAATAAATTCAAATGTTTGTTTTCTTCCTATCTCACTTCTGTAGTTGAGGAGTGCAGCTCTGACAGTCTTCTTGAAATCAGAGCATTGTTCCTCAAATCATAAGAACGAAGCTTTCAGAGAAGAAGATACAACAGAGCCACAGCAGGGATTCTCTAACCTGGAGTGTCGGTAGCGTTAAGATAATTGAGCTGTTCCTGAAGTTCACGTGTCTCAGCAGAGATCTGGCAGGCACAGCTGCCTGTGGGTGTCTTGCAGCACTGCTACTGAAGGAATACATGCCAGCATGTGTGCTGTTGTGCCCCTCTGGACCAAAACAAATTATTAAGCTTAAGTTAAGGGCTGATGTAATTCTTGCTCTTTGACTTTGAGTAGGCATGTTTGGGTTATTTTCTAAGGTTCTTTCTGAAGTAAACCAGACTAGTCCACCATAAAAACCCTTATAACTTTGTTAGCATACAACATTTATGGATAGTTCCTGAGAATGCACCATCATACTTTGTAATGTTCTTTGTAATGCTGTTTTATGTTCTGTCAAGTGTTCAAAAAAAGTGAGTCTTTGAGGTTGTCTTGTGCAATTACCACATATAGCTATGTGAATCAGAGCCAAAAATCAGTACTCCTTCATCAAGAGTCTCTGAGGTGAGTGTAGGAAGTCAGCCACTGAGAATCAGATACAGCTGATGATCACAAACATAAATTTCTTCCATGAGGTCTCTGCAGCTGCAATTACAATGACCCTTTAAGTTCATGGAACATACTGGCAAGAGGAATTTGATAAAATCACATAAGCATGCAGAAGTGAAATAATTAGAATATGAAGAATCAATATTTGTTACACTTTTTTACAATGCCTGCTTTTTTCCTTTCTGTCTAACAGCAACTAAAAGGAAGAGAGACATTATGAAAATGAAGAGAGACTTCAACTTGAAAGACACTAGGAAAAAGTTCAAAGGTAATCGTGTGTGTAATTTCTTAATACTGCAATTATATTTTCATATTGGACAGTTGCACATGAAGCAACTGTAATTGGCTGCTTGTGTGTCCCATAAGCAGTAGCCCCTGTCTTCATGCAATCTCTGTAAATCAACATGCAAATTAAATCCAGAGCTGCAATCTGTTATTCCAGGATGTGCAATGTGTTGGTCTCACGTGTCTGCCTGAAAGCTGTCTGGTCTACTGAAGATAACCAACTTTGACCAGGCAGTGGAAGCCTGTCAGCCATGACCACTTCAGTTCTGATATTTTTAAGGATTGTGCTCCTACTAATGAGTTTCAAATCAGCATTGTTGCACTCATTTTCAGCTTTATTCACTGACTACTTAAATTTGCATGAAAGAATCACCTATATTCTTTGGAAGTTTATGGAATACATAAGAAAAAAAATAAGGCTGAATGTAGCCTTTTCAAGTTCTGCCTTTTAAATAAATCCATCATTAACTCACTGTTCTGTAAAAAAACAAAAACAAAAACAAAAACCAACAAAAAAAAACAAAAAAGCAAGGGACAAGGGCGAGATTTTGGAGCTGAGATGGTTTTCATACTACATGAATATACTGAACAAAATGAGCTTGTAGAGTCCAACTGAGCTTGTTGGATCAAGCTACATGTAGTAATTGTCTTCAGGGCAGTCTTGGCAGATCACTAAGTCTCAGGTCACAAAATATAATTGATTTTTATTACAAAGTAGATGTAGGAAAACTTGCAATTTTCTATTCCTTCCAGACTATGCAAATTCTTTCTGAGCTGGAGAGAGCAATTGGCAAAACCACGTGGACTCTGAAGATCCTAAAGATTCCCTGTGCATCTACATACACTGCAGGAAAAGCCCTGCCTCTAGGTCCTGAAGCATTTAGATATGTGATGTGGACTTTGACCTTCTTGTAAAGAAATATGTAGCCCAAACAACAGGTACTATTGCTTTTTGAGGGAGAAAGGCTTGATGTTCATGAAAAAATTCTGCTCTGCTCAATGTAAATAATGGTCTTTGATCTTGAACTAATAACCTTACCTTAATTTTTAAAAGCTTTCAATGCTTTCATTTTTATGTATGCAAAGAGACATTTTTGTCCTAAAAGGCATGTCCTTAGTGTCATTCAAGCAGCAAAAGTATGAAATAAAATCTTATTTCCAAGTTCTTACAGCTACAATGCTTGATACAAATGGGAAAAATGAAATTTTCTGCTGATCTCTGTGAGATAGTAGGAAGTCCTAGGGAGACCACTTGGTCTGAAATTTTTAACTGGAACTACAGATGGAAAAGGAGTTTGAAACTTTTAAACTCTTCTCCTTCTGAGTAGCCCCTTTGCCTGACACACCTGCAAGATTTCAACAGTTCAAATGAGTTTCAACTGTCTTCTAAATGTACAATATTTAATTGATATTCTTAAAGTTAGGAAGCTTAGCTTTTTTTAACTGTGAACTACTGTATGTAAGCAAATATATTTGTTTGTAATGGTGATGTAGAATCACAGAGGAGCTGAGGCTGAAAGAGATGTCTGGAGGTCAGCAAGTTCAATTCCCCTGCTCAGGGGACAGTGTACTAGTGAGTCACTCAGGTTGCATCTCCATTTGTTTTGTTCATACTGGTTTGATTTTTTTCAAGAAAGAAAAAGATTAAAGGTTTTAAATGGTAGTACTTCTAATGAAACCAGACCCTTGTAAAAAGGATACATGAATTAGAGGAGAATGAGACCCTTATTAATGAGCTCTGTATCTCTTGCTTTTCATAATACTTGATTATGTTCAGTGGATTAATGGTATAATGAATAGTGACAATTCTGTACTAATGGTGCGAATAACAGTATCAATATTAATTGTGGTGAGTAGTTTCAGCTTTGCAATTGCTGAATATACAGCCCAGTAGTTCAAGGACCTGTTTGAGGCTAACTTGAAACCAAGCTGAGGTTGTTAGGGCTCATATTTAAAGTAAACAGAAGTGATCCTGGAAACTGATATTACCTGTTGTTTGCCTTGTACTCCTGCCATAGAGAAGTGGACTTAGCCATGGGATACCTTTTCACTTCTCTCTTTTGAACCTTCTCAGGTCACTGATACTTTTGTCAATAACAATGTGATGATATATTTGGTAGGATGAGGATTGTAAATGCCCTTTATTGTCCTCTTCCCATCATAAATGTGAAGATATCTTACAGATCAATTCCATCTCTTCTTTATGGCTGTATAGGTTGTCTTTGCTTGTACGTGGTATATCAACAAAATATATCAACAAAATATCAACAACAACAACACAATCAGAAAACGAAACAAAACAAACAAAAAAAACAAACAAAAGCCTGACCAAACAAAAAACAAACAAAAAACACCCCAAAACCAAACCAAACCAAACCAAGCAGAAAACAAACCAAACAAACAAAAAACACAACAGCCACCACCACAACAACAGCAGCAACAACAACAAAAGAACACCCAATAAAACCCGGCAAGAAACCAACAGAGTGAATCATCCAGGTCTCTGGTTATGCCAAACCAGATAGATCTTGTGATAGATCTGAAGGTCTATTTTTAATATTTTCCTCTGTTAGACTCTTAACTTTAAGCTTAGGTAAAGTACAAAAACTATATAAATTTTCAAATACCTAATAAGGATTGAAGTTTTTGTTTTTTATTTCACCTTTGAAAGGTGAACAGTATTTCAAACAATTATTAAGTAGAGTGAGTGTTAAACATATAGAAACAATATGTTTTTTATAGAAATTCAAACACAGTGACAACATCCATAAAATTATTTCCTCAGTAATTTGATTTCACATTCCTATAGACTTGTTTAGGATTATATTAGATAATCTGAAGGTGGAGTTTGGTTTCAGTGTTTTATTTTTCCTTTTACTAACTTCAATGTCTTGGTTTATCTGCTGAGTTGATTCAAAGAACAGTTTTTATTTACAGCTCAGTTTCCAACATTCTGTCACTTACAGACTGTTCTTTTAACATCTATAGGTTGTTACTGTCCAAATTTTTAGGCAAACTCTTAACATTTACTCTGTGTGTGATCGTTTGTAGTATTTCAGTATATTCAACCAGTTTATGTCCTATTTTTTGTGTAGAAGGTGACAAGACTTTTTAAGCAACAGCATAATTGTAAGTGAGTTTACAGAACTTTATTTAAAAGAAGCTTGAGAGTTTAGTATTGTTATAATTATTCTTTTTTAAAATCATGGAAAAACAAAAAAATAAATGGAAAAAAGAGAACTGAGAATTAAGTTGAATTAAGTTGAGAATTAAGGGGTAGGAAGAGGCTCATGGCATTGACCTAGATGGTCTCTAAGGTCTCTTCCAACCCAAAATGATCTATGAATTTATGAACTTGCCTTCCATGGAGAATTTGCCAGGTAGAACCACTCCAGTTTTGAATTTTTACTTTTTTTTTAAGCTTATCATGTATTGGTGTGTAGGAAAAACTATCCTCTCAGCTAAAATGGGAAAACCCCCACACTGGAGAGCAAGGATTACAGAAACTGTTTCTAAGTAGTGCAGTTTTACATTTTTTGTTGGATGTTATCAGTAACATGACATTAGAGACTTCCCGAGAAGATTGTAAAATATTAATGATTTGTTAACTGAAGAACAAACCTTGCTCACCTTGTTCACAATGTTACTCTGTTTTGCCAGATAGGATAAGGTATAAATACCAGTATTTGATATTTCAACTTTTTTATAATTACAAAACAAATGAGGCAATCGGAGGGAAAAAAAAGGCTGCAAATTACCATAAGATGTAGATGTGACAAATCTTTTCAGGCTTGAACGCTGCACATGCAAGAATATCTTTTACAACACTACTGAGGCTGTTCCTTACTTAACAACACAAAAATGCTTAATATTTGAGAAGAACTTCTAGTATCAAGGCACTGGGGAAAATGTCTTGGGAAATCTTTAAAAGAAATTCTAGGCCATGAATGAAAAAACACTGGAGGTAATGTTGAGCCTTTAAATTGAAATCTCTGACACCTTGACAGATACAGCAAGGTAGGTAAAACTTCACTTTGAGTAAATCTACATAAGTACACAACTATGACATGCTTCCAGTAATGTCACTAATCTATTGTTCTTTTACCCTGTCTTCTAAATCAGTAAATAAAACATCCTTTTGATCTCCACAAAGTAGAAAATAAATAAAAGGGTGAGCACTGGTCTCAAGAAAGCCCTGCTCCTTAGGGACTAAAAGCTAACAGGTTATGGTGTGAGGGCTGAACAAAGCTTTTTTTGTCTCTGGGGCCTAAGCTCTCCCAGTTAGGTTAGCTGTTATTTGATTAGCATCCTATCAGTTTTCCCTCTGTGGGAGTACTGGAAGACTGTTTTTCACACAATTTTTGCAAGTTCAATACTTTTTCCATCAGCTGTGGCTAAACTTGGCCAGCATGTTCAAAGGCTGTAACAGGATCTTGGGTACACATTTCCACTAAACTAATTCTCATAGGAAAACTGTATAAAAAGTAGTTACTTTAATGAGTAAAAAGCCCACTGTACTCCCTATGACACTCCTGGGTGATGAAAACACTGAAAGAAAACCCCTCAAAAAACCCAAGTGAAAACACAATAGAATATCTATCTACACACCAGAATTATTCCAGATGAATTTACATTGGCACTGATAGTATTTTACTTAAACCAATTATTAGACATTCTTATTTGTATTGCTAAACTGAAGGAATGCTAGTGGTTATAACAGCTTGCAATTGACCAGAACTCAATCTACACAAAATTAAAGTACTTTGTTTAAAGATAGTCTACTGGATAATTCATACTGTATTTACAATATGCGATTTTTGGTCAAGAACTTCCATCATGTTGGTATACATTTTTAATTCATCATATTCAGTCCGCCCCCCTCCCAAAAAAATAAAAAATTATAAAATGTAACAATTAACCACAGAAAATTTTAATATTAGGCAAATTTTAAAGTTAGGTTAAAATGAAAGTCCTGTGGACCTAAGCTTAAAAGTGGTGAATGAAGTAACTGTAGATTTTTTTAAAAATTATATATATCTCATCTAGAATGTAATGTCAAAGGATGAACATAAACAGTGCATAGAAAAGTTGATGATTTGGAAGTCGTTTCTGTCAAAAGGAAACTGAAGCCCTGGGAATTATGCCAGATATGAAGTAAGTGTAAGAGGAGACTGAATTCTGAGTGTCTGTGGGCACTGAGATGAAACAGTTCACATTAACAAACCATGGCTATATCTCTGTAGGACAGCTTTTCCACAATACACACATTAGCACCTAATCCTGCAGTGAGGGAGATGATGATTTAATACTTTATTTCTTGCAGATATTCTGGTTATTTCTTTCCTCCAGTTTCCTTTTAAAGGGTCTCCCTATTTGTTAAAGTAGGCTGTTATAAGATCTTTGGATTGTACTTGAGGAGATGTGGATGTTTCTGAACCTGCAAGGGTTGTGGCAGGAGAGAAAAGACCCAGTTCATCACCTGACTGACTCTGGCAGAGTTAAATTTTGAGTGTTCTCCTTCAACAAGAGACATATGCTAGAGGGGCAAATCTGGAACTGACTCAGTGGATATACCTCGGCACAAGTCTCTCTCATGCAGCTAGAAAATAGCCTTTTTTTCTTGCTACAGCTCTCAATCTACAGTTAAGGACTGACTTCCTGGCCCCATTTGACATGCCTGTGGATCATCTTTGTAGCTTGATGGTTACTGCTATTCCTACCTGCTTACTGTTTTTCTTAAATATAGCGGAGCAAAGGGAAGTAAACTGCCCTTCATTAGTATTGGAAGAGGCTGACCATGAAAATATTTTAGTCATTTTTCCTTAAATGGTTGTATAAAATAGTATCTGTGGATAACAAAGATTTGCAAGACTCTAACCTACTCATTTGTTGCTATCAATTTTTGATGTCTGCCACTTTTAAGGAGCTGGTAGACGTACAATATCATTGAGGGAAATCAGTCTATTGGAGCATTTTGGTCTCAGTTGGCCATCTTGTTTTCTTCATCTTATTTTCTTCTTGTTGTTGTTTTCTTCTTCATCTTATTTTCTTCTTCTTCTTGTTTTCTTCCTCTTGCTTTCTTGCTTTGATCACTGTGTCAAAGTCAGGACCTGATCTTCTTGCCAGAATCGTTTCGTTGCTGATCTAATTCAGATTTCCAGGCATCTTGAAATATATAATTAAATTCTGTAGGTATGAAAACTAGATGTATTTTTTAAAAACCCAATATAGATAAACATGGATACATCAAAATAAATGTAATTCAGCAAAAATTTATTTTCAGACCCCTATAAAATGCTGCTGGCATTAAACCTAAAATGGGCATGTATTTGCAATTGGCATGATACAATTAGCAGGGCACTTGCATATAAGAGGTGCCCTTATGACATTTCCTGATTTCATCATAATACTTTAAATTTTTACAATATCCAAGAGTGAATAGAAAATTAATCCTAAAAATTATGATGAAATGTCTCTTCTTTGCTGTATTCTGGACCTTCAAAATGTTAAAGTGAGAAAAAAGTTATTAATTATATTAAGGAGGCTCTGGGAGACAATGTATCTGAGCATTTGCATAATTTTTGCAGAAACGTTTTTATAACAGATTCTTTCCCTCCCTCTCTCTGAGTACTTGCTGATGTGTTTCTTATACTCAGAATTAACTCTATATTCAGAACTAGTTCTATAAAGAAATAGAAAATGCTCTGTAAACTGGGTTTGTGCAGATCAACTCTAAATTTTAAAGAAACTGAGACAGCAACTAAGTGTGACAGTAGAGTAGCATGTGCTTGGGGCTTTACTAAGCCCTCTTGGTGACCTTTTTAAAAGTACCATGTGATTTTTCCTGAATGCATGATGAGCTTATCCTAATTATGTGAGAAATTACTGAACTACTCCAAAATTATTTAAAATGTTATCCTGAAATTGACTGCAGAGAATGCTGATGGGCCCATACTCTGACCCAATGTAAAAAAAGAAAACAAAAAAAAAAAACTTTTGAAGTTGTTGTTTTAAGAGTAGAGAAATTTGGCAGAAAATAAACTCCCTTGTAGGTTGCTTGACCTAATTCTGTTAGAAGGTATTTTTCTAGAGATTCTTAAGCAATGAAATAACAGGAGTTCCAAATTAAGATAATTTATTCATTACAAGGAGGCAACATGCCCACTGGAAAACTGAAGGCTAAGAAAACCAAACATTTTTTGAGGAGATGTGGAAATAAAACTCACCTCTAACTGAAAGTACTAAATACTCATCTACTGGATAATTTGTTAATAAGGCATCATACTGGGTTCTAATTTTACAGAAAATCTGTTATTTCTTAAAATTTCTCATAAAATTGAATTTTTAAAAAATCATATTAAATATCTGAGATATTTAAATGTAATTTGCTTACAGGATCACTTTTAGTATTACATAGAAGAATCCCTTTTCTTAAAGGAGGCCTAAAATTCAAATGGAGACAGGAATTTTCATATCAAACCAAGAAATTTCAGCTTCATTCAAGGGATGTTGACTTTACCATTTTTAAGCTTTGAAGGAGATAGTAATGTGTTTGCAAATAAAGTATTTCAGCCTGAAAACTTTAATCCTGTCCTTCTGCAGTTTTTGTTTATATTTCCCCTTTTACCTGCTCTAAATAGTGTTTTGAGATTTACAGAACTTTTCACAGCAGCACTGGCTGATAACAGATTTTATTTTTCTTCCCAGTGATAAGAAATGAATTAGCAAAAATTCTGTGCTGCTTTGAAATAATATTCCATTA
Organism: Toxostoma redivivum; assembly: GCA_013397375.1. NCBI lineage: Eukaryota > Metazoa > Chordata > Aves > Passeriformes > Mimidae > Toxostoma > Toxostoma redivivum. The sequence continues at coordinate 253,946 of VXBI01000296.1, read as the reverse complement.
TATTTTGCTTTGCTGTTATTCTATTGTATTGAAAAACAGAATAAACCACTTACATTTCAATTCTCAGTTTTATGTAATTAGTCTTATTTGAAGCAAAGAAATGTAAATTAATTAATCTATATTCTGGTCTTCACAGACTACAAAGAGTAGATAATACATGTGTGCAAATCAGAAAAAGTCCGTAGACATGAGGAAAGATTATCCTCCAATGTCCCTCCAATGAAGTTTGCATTTACTCAGAAGTCTTGCCTGTGTGGTATGCAGCTTTGCCTTTCTGATGGCTTTATGGCTCAGCTGTTCAAGCAATAGTATGGAACCTTTTACACAAATGCACATATGCAATCTTTTATTCTGCAGGTTTGTTTGTTTGTTTGTTTGTTTGCTTGCTTTTGGGTTTGGGGGGTTTTTTTATTTGTTTTGTTTTTGTTTTGGGGTTTTTTTAATAAAAAACAAAAATCCTGCAGTTCTAAGAAGTTAATCTCTTAGGCTATAATCATGTTGTAGTAGAAACAGTCTCACAAAGGACATGTGAAGAGGTGATGTTTCTCCAAGTGAAATCATAGAAACAGTCAGATTGGAATATCCCTTTAAGATCATTCAAGTCCATAACTAATACTCTGAACTTGGAGAGCAACAGATTTCTTTATAAAATTTTTTAAAATAATTCCTTAGGTTTGCATTTGAATCTAATTTTCTTCATTAGAAGACTACATTGCTATCTAACGTATTTCTAATGTATGTCTGAGTGGAATCAGCATCAGGAAACCACGGATCTGAAGAAAATTTATTTCCTGATTTTAATTTGTTATATTCCAACACCCTACTTGTCTATTCCTTTTCAGATTAACACCTATCTTGTTTATCTTGGGAAGAACAGAAGCCTTGACAAGATATTGCAGAAAGCGATAATAGCAGTTACTTACATTTATTCATGTGCAGATAATCTGTTTCTAAGCTTTTCCATGTTAGACTTGACATTTATGGATGAATCCCCCTTCTTATTGTCAGCTTTCTCTAGAACTCTTTTTCTTCTTAGGAATGCTTATATTCTGGTGACATCACTTCTTCTATCTGCCATGCATTCTTTCACAGACATTTTTTAAATGCAGAAAACATGGAAGGGTTGTTTTTTTTTTATAACTTGGGTGAGCAGATTATACAAATAATCATACTGTGAATTTCAACAGTATTTTAAATTATTTCATTATTTCAGATGATTTAATGTGGATCTTGCTAAATTGTCTGTCACTTCAAAAAACAAATGTTTCAATGTCTATTTACAGTTGTGGATTAATATTAACAAAAGTGAAGCTCATTAATGTATTCCAATACTATGTCTCTGGTGATGTGGACAGAGATAGCCACCTTCTTTGGGGCTACATTGCAAGGTAATGGTTTGTCATTCATGGGGAAATGCTGTTTCCCAACAGTCTGATGGAAATTGAAGTTCTGAAGCTGGTGGATTAGACTGGAGAGATGCTGCAAGCTGCAAGCGTCTTCTTAGAGAACACAGCACAAAATCTGTGATACTTCTTCAATGTTGAGTTCAAAATCATGTAACTCTTTTTGTTCTGGGACAGTAACATTTGGTTAGTCTATAGCCAGGCCAATCAATTTTCATTATATTATCTCTCTGAAAATAGTTTCATATTGTTCCAGAAGATGCTAGAGGAGCTTTGTCTGTAAGTACTGGGTAAAAAAATACATGTACAAATTGTTAAGACTGTTTTTCAGGCACTTAGAGAAATGTCTGACATGGGTTGTTAAAAGTACTATGTGAAAAAATGCCTTGGTGTATGTGTGAACTTGTTAAATACAACATGGATCTGAAAAGTGAGGGATTCTGTACATTAATGGAGCTAGTAGTTGAAATTATCCTCTATCAGTGTAGTGATAGAGGAAGACCAACTATGGTGCATAGAGAATGAGATAAGATTTTGTTTAAAAAGTTCTGTGAAATAGCCTTCAAAAAATATGAAATTAGAGAAAAAGGGTCAAATCTTATCCCAGCAAAAGAGCAGTGTTATGTAGAGTTGGTGCATAGTGTCTTCAATTCCCCCAAAATATAATTTAGGTGAGAAAAAGACAGAAGGAAACAACCCATCCCACAAATCTGCCATGCATTCAAGGGAGAAAATTCTTTTTTACTTCATTTGGAATATTCTATTTGTAACATCTGCTTGGATAAAATCTGAGTTTGAGTGTAAAAACTTTTTTTTTTTTTAAGGTTTAAACCAAGATGCTTTTAAAAAGGATGGAGGCACATCTATCTCTAAGTTCCAGCTTGGACTTCTAACACTGCTGTCATGCCAAAGAAATTTAGTGAACAATAAATGACCCTCTAAGACAAGAGCAGGGCAGAAAATATTCTGGTTTTGCTTTCCTGGTATCTCTGTACATTTTCTGTCACTATGAGAAATAGTGTAAGAATCGCCTCCGACTTTCTAATCCCACTTCCTGAGACAGCCCATTGTCTGTTTTATAATAAACTGGTTCCAACATGAGATGTGGCCTTACATTTATACTAAATGTGTTTTTTCCTTTGAGCTTGACAAGATTTCCAGATGACAGTACAGAATCTGGTTCTATATGCCACCTTTTTTGAGAAATTTGATTATCTCTGCTCCCACAGTTAGAAAGACAATAGGTAGAGGAGGTAGAGTCCTCCTAAAAATGAAAGTACTTGCAGAGACCATAGATGAGATCATGAAGCTCTCTTTCCCCCTGGAAAAAAACAAAACAAAACAAAACAAAACCACCCAAAAAAACCCCACCAACATCTTTAGTATGTGGTGATATCCTGCATACATTTGAAACTGGCTTTATAGTTGGCAGAGGAAGATATAACGCACCAAGGTTCACATCCAATTCATTCCATTTTGTGAAAATATGCAGTTACTCCAAAGGTGATCCTTTAGAAAAGACTGCTCTCAGACTGCTGGGCTGACAAATTAGAAACAGAGCTTGTTGAATAGTATGCCATAATTAAACAGTACGAGGTTTTATATTAATATAACTGATTTGAAGGTGACATAAACAGCAACAATGGCAACACCCATGTGCAAATGGAGAGCAAAAAGTAAACCATGTCCAAACAGAAGATTCATGTTCAGCTCATAGAGGTATAGATCAGCTACCACATGGAAGAAATAGATAAAAGCTTCAGCTTTGTTATTAGATGCATTGTTATTGAATGACAAAGGGGGATAATGCCAAGAAATCCAATACAAAGGATTGGGTCTGGGAAAAAAAAAAGGCTTCTATATGGTGCTGATGTCAGTTTGAAGCCCTTGGTGGTTGCAAAGGAGAATGACCCAGGACAGAGGGCATTGAGGGAGGAATTCAAATTTCCTAGAAACGTGACAGACATTCAAGTAGATCTATATCCTGTCACTATGTATCAGATTGGAAGATTTTTAGATATGCTTTCTCTCAAAACCCTCCTGAGGTTAAGTTCATAAAAATTTAACAATATAAAAAGAAATAGATCAGCTCCTTGGTCTGGGTGTGTATATATAATGTGAAATAATATATTTCTGACAGCTCTTATTCATGAAGCAACACTATGTTATAGTGCCACAAAGAACAGTCCTGCTCACTGAGGGAGGCAACTGGTCTATATTGTTGTCTGACATGCAGCATCAGGACATAATAGTTTTGCACCTTCCAAGTTTCACTGTAGAAGCAACATATTTCTCTTGGGTGATTTCTAAGGTGCTATTTGAATATTATCTGATTTCCTTACAATAAATTAATTTTTCTTTCTAATCTGTCAAAACAATTGGGAAGTGTTATTAATTTCCAAACCAAACCAAAGGTTAAAGTGAGTTGATTGCCTGTGATGGTGTCTCAAGGTACCTCTGGAAATCAGCAGACAATTCTCTGAACTTCTGAATCTCAATCCAGTGTTTTAGTAATTTTCTTTTCCAGGAGAAATTTAATCTCAGAAAATATGAGAAATTCTTGTAGATTCTGCATTCAAGGGAGTCTTCAATGTTATGGAAAAGTCATTTTCCTTTTTCATGGAAAACAAAAAAAAAAAAAAAGATAACAGACTTGCACTTTATAAAAATATTCAGAAAATTCTCACAAAAGCAACTTTAAATCCTAATGTGACTGGATTTGGAGATGCCAGAAAAATCCATAGTTTATCTACAAATTACCAGGTGCTTGAGCTGAGATAGCAACATCTGAGAAAACTGGCCTAAATATATTTGCACACTGTGTCCAATCTTCCACAGTCAACAGTGCTATGAGCTAGATCTGCCTCTGTGTTCTTCTAATGACCTCCCCAAAGAAAATGAACAGGCATAGAAAAGCAGACAGTCTTTATTAGATCATAAATTAAATTCATTAGCTTTTGTTATAGAGATGGCATGAAGAAAATTCAAAGGGAGTAAATGAGAAGAGAAATCAGAAGAGATTATAAATAACTTCCCCACTGCCCATTCTGTCCTTGCAGGGCAAATACTTGATTCCTGTCAAGGTTTTAAACAACTCAGTGGCTTTCTTTTTTTCCAAGTTCTGCTCTTTTCTCTCTGGTTGTGGACAACTTCCTCCCATGAGGTCTGGCTATTTGCACTCTACTCCATAGTCCATAGGCTCTGCACCAGCTGCAGGCTCACAGGACTTTACAAATGTTCTTGTTTTACTTCTTCTGTTCTATTACCATCTGAAAAAGACCCATTTCCCTCCATCCTTTAGGAGGCTCCTAAACTGGCTAACTCTGTGATAAATGGCCAACACTAGTTCTGTGTAAGAAGAATGAAAACCACTGCTACCACTCTCTTCTTCATAGTGGTAGCAGTGCTGGACAGAAATTTACAGAGTAATTGCTTACAGTAATCATAACATCCTGATGCAAAACACAGACTCTCTCCAGATGCAAAACCTAACTCTTCGGCCTGTAAAAAAATGTGTTTTGCTTGAATGGCATCCAGGACGATTGTGGGTCTGAAGCTGTCTTTCTTTGACAGGGATCAAAACCAAGGTAAAGGTCCAATCAAAAGGCACTCATTCTCCTGGAATGGATTTTAGGATGAGACTAGTGGTTTGAGGAACTGGGCCTGCTGTTGTAGAGAGTTGTTGCAGAAAGGCTGAGTGGTGTGTGTGGAGGATGGCAGGAGCTGTTTGAGTGAAAGGAACCAGCAGGATGACCCAGCAGGGTGAAGGCTATCAGCTGCACAGTGTTGTGGCCTCTGGATAAGCAAGATTTCAGCACCATCAGCCCAGCTGCTGTTCAAAGGGCTTGGATTATGTGGCCCTGGTACATAGAAAGGAGAGGATGAAAGGAGAAATGTCTGCTCCCCTTGACTGCTTACTTTGAGGAACATGAAAAAGCACTCTGTGAAGAGCTGCAGTGTATTTATTAGGCTCTCCAAAAGGAGGCCTGGATGTGCAGAGGAGGCAGTGCCAACATAGCAGTGTGGACATGAGCTCTGCCCTAGGGCTGACCACAGGTTCCCCTGGCCTGGGGGTTTTGTGCCAGGGAATCCAGAGCACAGATGCCTGCTGTGCAGTGGTGCTCGAGGGGCCCACAGCTCTGACACCACTCAGTGCTTGGCTGCTCCTCCCAGCCCTCCTCCCCTCAGCTGGGATGCTGTTGCTCATGACATTCCTGGACAGGACCTTGTGCTGCTGAGGGGATCTGCTCTGGGACCCCTGACTGGCCTCATTTCTCTGGTGGCAGGCAGAAGAGCAAGCTCCATCCTCTTCTTCCTTGTCATCTGACGGTAGCACCAGCCAGATACAATCACAGACAGCCTGCAGAGAGGGCACACAGCTCCCATCATGGGGCACCACTGGACACAGCCAAAGCAGAAGTGATGGAAGCATGGGGCCAAGCAGGCTGTGTTGGTCCTTTCTTCCAGGCAGATGGGGCATGGGTCATGTTCTGATGCCTCGACTGCCCTGCCTGCTCCAGCTGGCTCCTGCTGGCCATCGCAGCAGAGCACAGAGCACACTCCTCCAGAGCTTCCTCAGAAAATGACACCATGTCCTGCAAAGACAGACATGCTGTATTCTCAGCTTACACGATGCTGAAGGGAAAGTCGAAAGAACTGAAGCAAGAGATGGGACAGGGGAGTTCCAGGTCCCTCAAAGCCTCCTTCCTAGGTGAGAGCTGACAAGTAGTCACAGCAGCAGCAGTCCTGTGGGGCAGAGAACAGCAAGGGATGCTCCCTTCATCTGTCCCTTTGGCTCTCCCAGACAAGCTGAAAACCAATCCCAGTCCCCCAGCCTCATTCCCCAGCTTCCAGACAACCATGACTTTACCTAGCAGGACTCTTCCTGAAAAAGGAGGTGCTGTGTGAAGACAGGAAAATTCTGCTTTCAACAGGGCTTGTAACCCTGGGACAGCTGCTGTGTGGGACCCACAGCAGGAAGGGGTGGACTTAGCTCAGCACCCAGAGCTGCTGATCTCCCCAAAGCTGAGACTCAAGCCCAAGACCAGGGTCTTGCTCAGGTGTGCACACTGGGTGTGCCCAAAGGAGCCCTGAGGACAGTGTGGCCTGCCCAGGACAGTGGCAGGGGCTGCCAAAGAGCTGCAAGGCCACGCACACTTCCAGGGGTTCAGTATCCCACAGGGGCTGCCTCTCAGCTGCTGCCCTTTGCTGGTCACAATGGCTCCAAGGGGAATAAATCCTACTTCTCATGACCTCCACCATTGTCACATGGCACTCATCACCTTGCCTTCTGTGAGAGACTTAAAACCTGGAAGGGTTTTAAGTATCAGGCACTTGTCAGAGGAGAACAGGAATGTTACTATACCCGCGAGGGAAAAGTGCAGTCAGAAAAGAGTCTTGCAGAAGCAGGATAGCACTTTTCTGGGACCAAATTCCTTATCTTGGGTAACTATATCAAAAAACAAGTTTGAAATAGGATTGCACTTGTGTATCTGACCAGAGGAAGGGAATTGAAACCAAGTGACTCCCTAACCATCTTTCGAAATGTTCCAGAATAACAAAATGTGAGTGTGTAAGGACTGTACTACAAATAGCACAACTGAGAGGGGCTGTATGTGCACCCACCATCCGTGCACCTATAATCCAGATGAACCATGCCAGAAAGGATGCTGGAACCCTGGGTGGTGACCTGAGTCTTTATCCCTGTTTTCTTTCCTTCTTCCTCTCCTTCAAGTTTAAATCACTGCTGCTGTGGGCTGTTTAGCTTAATTCACATAAAGTTCAAAGTTTGAATTGCTGCTGCTGCAGGCTCTTCCAAAATCATTGTTGCCATGTGCTGTTCAAAAAACTTTAAACCTCTGCTGCTGTAGGATGTTCAAAAATGTAAATCATTGCTGCCAGAAGCTGTTCAACCTATTATGAGGTTTAAAAGTTGAAATCACTGTTGCCATAAATAAAACTTTCTAGGTGGTCATTTGGCAAGGTTCTGCCGTAATTTCACCCAAAGGTATCCTGAAGACCAGCTATCTCAAAGAATGGCCCTGAACTGCCATCTCTAGACCCAACATTTTAGATTGGCATCGGGGACAAAAAACAGGCAAAGGCTAAAAAATAGGCAAGGGCACCAGGTTCCTCAGCACAATCCCTTCTCTGAGAAGACCCATATCCCAGGGAGCAGGACTACTCGTAGGTTTTGCTAGGGCCTCCCCAGGACGTTCCCTACACTGACAGGCTTTGCACTCCTCTCCTGGAGAGATTAGAGGCTTACAGCCTGGCTGCCCCCCTTGTATGACTCTGGCCCATAGCAGCTGCCATGGTTCACAGGCAGTGGATGGAGCACCATCTTTGCTGCTGATTGAAGGCTGAGATGGGGAAAAGGAAAACATCTGTCTCTGGGGTATTAGGGACTGCCTTAGTCACCATCCCATAGAAAAAGCACAGAAGCAGGCAGAACAGGCAGAAAGTGGAACAACTGAGTCATCACCAGGCATGGCTAAGGCTTTACAGGAATTACTAGGAAATGAGACAGCCTTTCCCATTGCCTGGCTGCTGAACTGATATCTAGGGACTGACTGCAGGCCACCTTGGTGGAATCATTGGACAGGAAAAAAATATTAAGAGAATAGTTGGAGAGGAGTCATTTCCTCCTTGAGGAGGAGAGAAGAAGGTGTCTAACTTAGCATATCCATCGAATATGGAGGAAATATGAACAAAATATGAAGGAATTACACTCCATGGTGGAAGAGGGGGCCATGCTGGAGCGTGATCGAGACAGCAACTGTCTCTAACAGCTCAGGAGGTGTTCAGCAAGCCACCACATGCACCATCCCTTATTCCCCTACAGATCTAGCTAAAATACAGGAAAAATATTCCAAGGGCCTTCCACGCATCTGAAATTGAATACGTGTGGATGATTGCCCCCACGGTAGGAGACACCATCCTAGCGAGGCAAGGCTGGGCAGGATGATTAGACCCCGTGGGGAAGCTCTATTCAAACACCCACGGCAGGCCATACCCCGGGAAGTGTGCGGAGAGCAGGTGCCTGAGCTGATGGAGATCCAGCGTGCACCCCGCCGCAGCGCATTACCCGCAGGGTCCCGTCCCGCATCGGGCACTGCCCGGCGCTTGCTCGGCAGGGCGAGTGCCAGGGAAGGGACCCGCGGCTCAGCCGGGATGGACCGACCCCACCGGGCGGCGTGGGTGCCGCAGCCCCGCGGGGTTCTGGTGCTCCCCAAATCCCTGCGGGGTCCTGGTGCTCCCTGCATCCCTGCAGGGTCCTGGTGCTCCCCACATCCCCGCAGGGTCTTGGTGCTCCGCCATCCCCGCAGGGTCCTGGTGCTCCCCCATCCCTGTAGAGTCCTGGTGCTCCCCACATCCCCGCAGGGTCCTGGTGCTCCCTGCATCCCTGCAGGATCCTGGTGCTCCCCACATCCCCGCAGGGTCCTGGTGCTCCCCACATCTCCGCAGGGTCCTGGTGTTCCCCCATCCCGGGGCCGCAGTCCGGGCAGGGGGTCCAGCCGCAGCTCCCGCCGGCGGGGGAGCGCAGGCACGGGAGCGCACGGCAGGCAGAGCTAATTAAAAATCTTCCAGCCCGAAGGTCGCCACAGCCTTTTCGGAACCCTCTACTCGATGATAATTAATTCGTAGAAGAAGCAGTCTCTGATTTTAAAGCACCCACGATAACTTTTGCTGATTCATTCCCACAAATCAGAATAAATTGCTATGAAAACCTTGATAAGTATCAGTTTCTTTAGTGGTGCAAAACATATCACGTAGTGTATGTACATTATTCCCCAGAGAAATGGAGGCTTTTTCATTCAAATCCATACAAATAAATTGTATCAAGCACAAGATGCACATATTCCCAATAGATCTCCCAATAGATATGTGTAAAATGAAACAAAAATACATAATAAATGCACATTTAATATCTGGATGCAGTTCCTATACCATATTGTTTTAATGATTGAAAAAACAATTTTGATGGAGACTTCAAACACATCTGAGTCAGTGTATAAACACCACCTAGGGATCCCACCTGGGAATCTTGTGTTGCCAGGATTCACTACTCTCATCAGGAGCTCCTTCAGCTCTGTGTTGCACTTCCAGCTCATCTCTGTCTCTTGATTTCTGCCCTGGCTGTGACCTTCAACTTTCCCCTTCTCAGTATTCCCCATAATGCAGGTTTTAGAAGCACAGCTCCACAGACTTCTTTCTTCCTTACTATTTATCTTGTAAGTGAATGTGGAAGGAAGTCAGAAGGAAGTTAAGTAGAAGTACTATAATGCTGAACACCATTAATGAATGCCATCCATCAGCTATCGTCTCTATAAACCAGGTGTCAGAAACAGTTCTCTGTCCCTCATTGCCCTGATTTTTCAGTGTCCAAAACCATCTCTGAAGTCAGAGAATCAATCAGATGACACATTCAGTAGTCATTACACTGCTCACTATATGTAAGAATTTCATTACTCCAGCCCAGAAATGGGACTCTGTGACAGACTCAGGTATGAACTGATCTTTGCTGTCTAACAGTACTTCAAGTAGTCACAGTCCTAACTAAAGCTGCAAGCAAAATATTAAAGATAGAGCAACTGTGGGCAAGGAGAGAGACAGAGCATATCTGGTTCTGAGAGACATCTCTGAATAAGGTCAGAGGAGGTCTGTGTTTCCTCAAACATGGAATCACAGATTCACAAAATGGTTGAGATCAAATAGGCTGCACAATTTACATCTCATGATGATGGTTTGTAAGGAAGACTTGTTTGGAAAGTTTGTGAATTGATTTTTCTGAAACTGCTGCAAGTATTTGTGCTTAGGGCAACCTCTGCTGCTGTGTGCAAGTTCTGGTGATGGCATGACTACCACAGCTGCTTCCTCTCAATTTGCCACTGAATACACCTTTGAAATTGGTTTGCCAGCCTTTCCCTCGAACAAAAGCTTACAGGTGCTGCACCTGTGTTTCCCTCACAGCTCCAGCCCATGGCACAAAGCTGTTATGCTTTTATGGTAGTCTTGATTCCAGCATACAGTCCAGATCCTGGGCTCTAAAGCTTTGCTACACAGAATGGATAAGGTTGGAAGTCATTAAGTCTGGTCTCTCTGCTCAGGCAAAATCCCCTAGAGCATGTAATTCAGGATTGGACCCAGACAGCTTTTGAATAGCTCCAATGAGAGAGAGACTCCATTACCTGTTCTAGTGTGTATTCATCCACACAGCAAAGTTGTTTGTTGTGTTCAGGTGGGACTTCCTGGGTTTCAGCTTGTGCCTGGTGCCTCTTGTCCCAATGCTTGGCATCACTGAGCAGAGCCTGGCTCCATCCTTCTGACACAATCTTTTTAGATAGGTATAGCCACTGGTGAGGCTCCCTCTTGGCGTCTCTTCTGGAGGCTGAGCAGATGCAAAAACTTAGCCTTTCCTTACAAGGGAAATGTTCCAGTCTCTTATGAGGGCCAGCACTCCCTCAGCGTGCCAGCTACTCACTTTTGTATACCTTAAACAGTAAGACACCAACAGTGAGTAAGAGGCCACTGCAGCCTATGGGCATGTATTTTACAAGCTGATGACTAAAGGTTAGCACAAAAGTTCAAGCGTTGGCCTTTTCAACCATTTGGTGTTGTTATCTCCTTGTTTGGGGAATTTGTGGTGTCATTCTCCTCTGCTTCTCACTTGTTTGATGGATTTATGATGTAATCTTGTTCTCACTTTTCCTCCCTGAGGCCTTGATTCTTAGCTCCTGCCAGCTATCCTGCAGAGATAAAGGTGTGTTACACATATAACAAAGGCACCTCTCTTGGCACTAATTCCAAGGTCTTGCTGGTTTAGGAATGCTCACAACTGTACCTTGGCTTAACAGACGTTCACCTCAGAGTCTTCTGAGACAACTTGTTTGGATAGTTTTTGAAGACTTTCAAAGATGAAGATACTACTTCCTGAGCAACCTGTTTACATGCTCCTTCATGCTCACAGGGAAAAAAATATTTCCTTCTGTTCAGGAGAAACCTCCTGTGTGTCAGCTCGTGTCTACTACATCTTAGTAGCAGGGGAAAGAGTCTGGATCTGTTGTCTTTGCACCCTCCTTTCAGTTCCATGGAATTCTCCTGAAACTTCTAGGTTGAGCAATCTGAGCTCTCTCAGCCTTTTCTGAGAGATTTTTCCATTCCCTTTACCATCTTAGTGGCCCTCCTTCAGCTTCCATATTCAAAATGGACATTTCTGAATTTCCCAAAACTGGACATGGTGCCCTCACCAATACCAAGGAGATGAGAAATACCGTCTCCTTCAGTCTGCTGGCAACAATCCTCATAATCCATCCCAGGATACTGCTAGTTTTGTTTGAGGCAAGGGCCTTGATGGCTTATATTCAACTTGGTGTCCACCAGGATCTGGACATCATTTCCTTCAGAACTAGGATGAGTCAGCCACAAAAATTCTGTGCAGGGCTATTGTAGGCTGATAGGGCTCACTGCCTCTAGATCTGGGGGAGACTTTGCAGGATGTGGATCAAGAGTATTTGGAGTTGTACAAATGTTATGGAGGGATGTTGTGAAAATGAGTGACAATCATCCACAAAAATGTCTTGGGAAAGGCCTGAAGGTGAGAGGAATGGGATGGGCCACTCTGGATAGGAGAGAGAACAGTGTTGGAAGAGAGGAGTAATTATAGGTTCATAGGAAATTTCAGACTGGAAATGACAGAGGTCCCCTGTGCAACTATCTGCTCAAAACAGCATCACTGAGGAGGCCACACCCTGTGGCTCAGGGATTTTTCAAGTCTGATGCTGAAAATCTCCAGGGAGGCAGACTGCACAGACTCTGGGCAGCCTGCGCCACTCTGGGCTGTCCCCATGGGAAAAAAAAAACAGTTTTCCTTTATGTTCAGTCTGAAGCTGTGTTTTTCAATATTTGCCCACTGTCTCTCACATTGAGAGTTTCGCCTTGCCTTCCCAGCATACAAGGTTATAGGCAGGAGGTGGCTGATGTGAAGTCCCACCAAAGCCCTGTGTCTCCAGGCAGAACAGGCTCCAACCCTTTGGCTCTCCTTGCAGAGCAGGTGCTCTAGCTCCCCCAGCATCCTGGTGGGCTCTGCTGGGCTCCCTTAATCCTGGGGCTGTCTTTCCTGAACTGAGGACCCCAGATCAGAGGACACAGTACCTACATCTGCCTTAATTTGTGTGGAACTGAGAGGGATCATCATGTCCCTCCTGGGGGCTCTGCTCCTATTCCTACAGGGTTGCATACTGCTGGCCCTTACTGCTGGAAGTTTCACAGTGGCTCCTCTGTCACTCACTGTCTCCAGGGTTCTGGCAACATTTGCAGAAATGTTATCCAGACTGACAGTGGTCAGTGCCTTACACACAATAAGTTTGTATTGTTGAAGTGTTTAAGGAGTTATTGCAAGACCTGGCAATCTTCTCAACAATGTCTTTTGATAAAACTTTGATCGGAATAATCTTCAGATCTTAACAGTTTTTTATGTGTATCTGTGCTTCGATATCATGTTTACATTATAATGATCCAATAACTGAGGGATTATTCACAGCCATTTAGTCCAGCCCTGGCTTACAGCAAGATGTACTTCCTCATCCTCATCTTACTATGTATCTCACTAAGGGCCTTGTTCAGATGTGTTTCAGCCATCTCCAGTGATGAATTGCCTTTAGTCTTTCCTCTTTTTTTTTTTTTTT
>VXBI01000296.1:228572-240770 GCA_013397375.1 Toxostoma redivivum | reverse complement strand
ACAGCCTGGCCAAAAGGTTGAGGGAGGTAATTCTGCCCCTCTCCTCTCCTGCCCTCTCATGAGGCATCACCTGGATTCCTGGATTAATGCATCCAGCTCTTGGCCCTCCAACACAAGAAAGATGTGGACCTTCAGAGTGGGTCCAGAGGAGGACAGAAAATACCAGAGGGTGAGGAGAGGCTGAGATAGTTGGGGCTTTCAGCCTGGAAAAGGCTCCAGGGAGACCTCACTGTGGCCTTTCAATACTTAAAGGGAGCTGATAAGAGAGATGAGGACACATATCTTATCAGAGCCTGTTTAACAGGACAAAGACTGGCTTTAAATTAAAGGTTTTAAATTAAAGGGCCACCTCCTTTTACCTGCTAGCCATGCTCCTTTTGATGTAGCCCAGGCTTTCTGGGCTGCAAGTGCACCTTGCAAGCTCCTGTTGAGTTTTTCATCAACCATCACTGCCAAATCTTTCTCTGCAGGGCTGCTCTCAATCACCTCTCCTTCCACCTTGTAGTTGTGTCTGGGATTGCTGCAAACTCTTTATCCTGTTTGAAAAATGACTATAGGAAACTTATTTGTTTCTTTTTTGAGTTTTTTTAATTTGTCTTGCTCTGAGACAGTAAGAAGCATAAATTAGAAAGATGGCTAGTGAAGACTTACTGCCCCCAGGTGTCCATATGGGGATTCATTTGATTAGGAGGCAGCAATATGCCTTACCAAAATATCTTTCTTTTTCTGCCCAAGAAATCAGATTCTATGCTTTTATCATAGATGTCCAAAGACTTTCACTTTATTTTAGGATGTAAAGTATACCACAAGGAAATAGATAAGATCAAGTTTTGGGCACTGACCAAACACATAAGCTATTTTTTCTCAAGAAACTTTCTGTTTTAATTTGGAACAGGCAAACATTTAATTAATAATTGCATACAGCTAATGATTTTAGACAAAACACATTAGAATCTTACTTAGCTTACTTACAGTAATAAGACAACAAAATTGGGGATTATTCTTGGAGGAGAGACAGGGTGAAACATAAAAACAGCAATGAAGGAAACATGGTTTCCATTCCTTGAAGAACCATAACACAAAAAAAAAACCAAAAACCAAAACAACAAAAAGCAAAAACAAAAACAAAACCCACAGAAACACAAAAAATAAGATATTCTCTAGAGGCTACAAGGGTAATGTTCCTTAATCTGTATATCCATTGACTTAATTCTCTGAACACTTTACATATTTCCTATGTCACACATTGGTCACTGAGTGAGGAAGTACTACTGTGTGGCCGAAGCAGATAGGCTCCTGGTGGGATCCTGTGCTCTTTGGAAAGATCATAAAAGTTTGATTTTAATGGCAGCTGCCCTTTAATACCTCAAGACTTTCTCTTTCATCTTCCTCTGTGTGCTCTCTTAAACTCAGTAAGCTGAACTGCCTTTGCTTGCTCTCATGCAAACTTTCAAACACTGCTTGAATATTTATAGCTTCTGTTCAACTTTGTGCCCACCAGGACTCCCTCATGAAAAGCAGTTTTCCAGCTGTTAGGTCCCTATCATATAGGAGTGTAGGGAAAGAAAACAAAGAGCTTTTAGGTAGAAAAGAAAGGACTATTCAGTGAAGGCAGGAAAGATGCAATAATATTTCTAAAACGTAAAAAGTAGCAGAAGCACGGTAGTTTTGCAGAAGAAATTGTTATACAAGCATTTGTCTTAGGGAAAAAAAGCTGATGTTGCTATTAGCAACAGCTGAACATTTATAGTATTGACTACCCAGGCTCATGCTATTCTAACCTGACAGTGAAAATATTATAAAAGCTATGTACACTTTTAATAAATGTTTCCAGATATACCACATCTGGGGGCCATGCCCCATACATTTCATAGAAGTTTCTGGAGTTCTCCCTTATTTTTAGAACTTTGCACTACATTTTGTTGTTTTTATTGATGTATGGATTGTACTGCATGTATTGATGTTTCAGTCTATTTCTCCATCCTGTCAAGGTCCCCCTGGATGACACCACAATCCTCTGTAGTATCAGCCACTTCTCCTGGCTTTATACCATCAGCAACCTTGCTGAGGGTACCCTCTGCTCCTTCATCCAGGTCTGGATGAAGATATGGAATGGCATCACACCCAGTGTGGGTTCACACTTGGAGCTACTGGCCTCCACCTAAACTTCATGTCACCGATCACAATCCTCTGAGCCTATCATTCAACCCACCCTGCTGTCTGCTTGCCTGGCCTGTACTTCAGCAGCTTCTCTGAGGATTTCATGGGAGACAGTGTTAGAAACACTGATGGAGTCTAGGTAGTCAAGCAGGAAATATCTGCTGGTCTCCCAATTTCTGCCAAGTCAGACATTTCATCCCAGGTTATTAGGCTGGGCAAGCAGGAGTACTTTGTGAATCCATGCTGATGGGTTGTCCTAGTTTCAGACAGGACAGAGTTAACTCCCTTGCATTTGCTGTGAAGGGCGTGGAGCCTGGAGCAGTATGGGCATTTTTATTATTGTTATTCAATATACAGGCAATGACTATGGGTGGAAAAAAAAAAGAATTGACAGAGAGAGCCAGTGACATTTTGCTCCTTTTTTCAAGGGCAGCAAAGCAGTGAACATAGGTGGTGGGGTGACATGGTGTGAGTGATCCAGGTTGAAGGTTTGTCTATCCTTGTTTTTCATTGCATTGGGTTTGAGGGAAAAAGACTTCAGCTGTGGTAACATCTGCCGTTTTCTCCCTTTGCTCAGGAAGCCACATGTCACTGCCCATGGTAACAATGGGTGCATTGGACTTCTGTAGCCATTTTTTGTATGTAACTACCCTATTTTATACACTGTTGTTATTAGTATTGTTGGTATTACTCTTTATTTTCCTCATCTAACTGTTGTTGTAGTAAATTTTTAGCTCAACCTGTAATCTCTGCCTTTTTGCTCCTTTTTCACTGGAAGGGGTAGTGTGAAAAGAGGATGTAGCTTGGAGCTCAATTTCCAGGTGGTTTTAAACCACAAAACCAGTCCTGATCAGTTTCTTGCTCTTCATGTGCAAGGAATGGTTACTTCATCACCTTTCAAAGTGTTCCCAGGAGCTGTTTTAATAAACATATTCCAAGGAATGGTGTATGTCTGGGTGCAGATACAAACCTTGCATGCAATAGTTAATTTACCATAATTTAAATGTCATGAAGTTGCATTGAAAACAAGAACATCTAGATCTAAATTAATGTATCAGGGAGCCAAATTAATACAGCAGCTAGATAAAAGTGCTGTCACACTTCTTAGTTAAAAAAAAAGTAAAACATCAGTTGTTTATGCCCAGCAAAAGTGCTTTACTAGATGAATAACGGTCCCTAACAGGCTTGCTTCTAAGGATTCCAGCATTGCCTAGGATAGTGCAGGGAGATGTGCTGGTTGTGCTCAGGTGCAGCCATATGGAATGTGGTTTGTCAAAGGCTGTAGGTGCTGGCCCCCTGGATGAAGGTGGGGAATTGCAGATGAACCACCTCTGGAGAGCCTGTCAGGAGTCAGTGACCACTTCCACGGGTGGAAATATTGCCAACTGGCCTTCACCCTGTGCCCACTCCCCAGTGGGGTCTCCAGTTTGGTTGTTTTTATATTGTGTGAGTTCTGCAGTATAGAGGGAATTAAACTGTAGGATGATACTCGGGATCAGTAGCAACTCATTACATGATTCATTACAGACACTGGAAATGCAGTAACACGCCTCCAAAAAGATTTGTGATTCTTCCCAAATTGCTCAGTTACTCTGCTCTGTATTGTACAGAAAAAACTGCATTGGAAGAGTAAAGCAGTCATCCAGCCCTTCACATGTCTGTCTGTATGGTATATCACTTCAGGATATTGTATTTCTAAGCATGCATTGGGAATAAATATTAACACAGCATTTAACAAATTAGATTGAGCCATTTATCCTTGGTATCTTTCCATTATGAAGCTTGGAAAATGCCCAGAATGCAGTGCATATTTGAGGTTTTAGCCCTCTGTAGAGAGGCAAAAATTTTTATATTTGGCATGTATCTTCTACGTTTTCATGAGTAAAACAGCATAGTTTTGCTGACTGATTAGAGATCTGCCAGCGATTTGTATGTGTCTGTGTTTGTGTGTGTGCACTCACATGTGAAGTTTCCATAACTGTCACATGCAAAAGTTAAAACCTATTCTCTGTGCTTTGGAAAATGTTTTGAGATGTTAAGGAATCTTGGTGTCAGAATTACATAATCTATTGATATTTTCATGAAATGGTTTATGCTTATTCCCAGCAAGATAGCAGAGTAGATTACTAAAATCTTATTCCAGTGATACAGAACAACATAGATACATTAAAATATATATATTTAATTATAGATTTTCATATTAAATATATTGTGTCCTTTGTTGTAAACAAACAGCTTAATCAGCTATGAAAAGGGATGCAGGGATGAAACAGATAAATACACTTATAAAACAATTCATACACTTATTAAATACACGATCTTGATAATTTTATTGTTTAACACAATTATGTCTGCCACAAATGCTTCTTATACTCAGTTTGCCTCCAGTACCAATTGCTTGTTGCAATATGTAACAATTTTAGCATCATTTTCGAAGATATTTTCTTTTACTTCAAAATAATTTTAAAATATCTGTATCTTTAGAAAATATGATTGTGAGATAAAGACAAGTAGAATCTAAAAACTATGTGAACTTGTGACCAAAGCTCTGTTAATATTTTAGGTGAATATTTCAGAATACTCATAAGAATATGTGAGGCTTTTTTTTTTAAAGGCCATACTTCCTTTCTCTTGAGTGAATCTAACCTGGATTATTCAGAGTTGAACTTTGGATTTTCTACAGGTTTTTTTGTCACCTAACTTGACATCTTTCCTCCTCTTTCTTACATCTTTTAGTCTCTACATGTTCATCTTCACACTTAATATTATGATATTTATGTTACTGCATTTCTGAAGTTCACATGGCTTTTCTGTATTTCAGAAATATTTATAATTATGCTATCTTTCCAGAGAAATCCTTCAGCCTTCACAGTCTATTTCAGTATTGCTGCTTTTAGCAGAAGCTTCAGCCTGTTTACATTTGACCATTAATCTGTTCAGTGATAATTTTATTTCAGTCTATTAATGGGATTAGTTGAAAACTTATTATATTGTAATTATATTTTCTTCTATTGGACAGATTCTTTCAATATAAATTGCATGCTAATTTTTTTTCTTTGAATAAATAAGTAAAGGCATTGGTCACACCTAGATTATTTACCTACTGCTGACCACTGAGAAATTATGGAAGGAGAATTTTTTACTTGGTATGAAACAATTTATTTGTCATTTAGTCAAAATTCTTTTTGAAGAGGCCTTCTCTTTGCACTTTTTTCATGGTAATACTAAATGTGTCTTTGCAAGGACATTTAATCACCAGTAATCCTCCTCTCAGATTTCTTACTTCATCATCTCATACTTCCCAAAGAAAGAGAACATAATAGGAGAGTCTTATTAAAATACTTGGTTCTGCAGAACAACCAAGTATGTTTGTAGTACACTCCATCTGTTCCTCAAAAACAAGACAAAAATAATGTCTCAGTTTCTATAAATCATCATCCTTTAAACAAGTCTTTCATTTGAAGTAGTTTGCTTCTGCTTTTGAGCTTGAGTCACACAGTAATTCTAAAAGAAAGACAAAAAAAATATAAATGTCTAGACAATTTTATGTCCTAGTTGCAGAACTGTAAAGAGAGATAAATTGAAGATTTACCCTTTCTTTGTTGTTTTTGCAGAGATCAAAATATTGTCTGCCCCTTGAAGTGTGTAAGTCTAACCCTCATGCTGAAAGGAATTAAAATTGAAAAAAGAAAAATTGAAAAGAAGAGTAACAGGTTATGTTTATAATGCTTATTATACACCTTCTCCAGTACCTTTCGACTTGTAGGAACTATGTGGTCACCCAATGACTCAATAGGGATATATAAAAAGAAAACTCTGACAATAAACCTTTCTAGGGAGGAAAGATCTCCCTCTTCCTGAGATAAACTTGATAAGACACAATGTACACTGTAGATAGAACATAATTTTCAACTTATTTGCTTTCTTATTATTTCAATCTTATTGACGTTTTTGCCTCCCATTCTCAAAAATTAGCAAGAAAATTATGATGCATTAGGCCCTGACCTTTATTGCCCTAGATAAGTTAATCAGTGATTTTGCTCCATGCCTGTCTTGGTTTAGCATACTTTAGTTACAGAAAACAAGAGAAAATCAGTCAAAATTAATCACTATTTACTGAAGTCAAATGAGTTGTTCAAAATTATTTGAGGGCCCAAAGAGCCTATAGCTCTGAAACACAGGTTATCGAAAAGTTGTGCCACTCATCATTCAACTTTCACATATAGGTCTCCTGCAAATCCTACTACCAGCCACTTGTGGATTGAAGTGTAAATACTTCTCCTGAAAATACTTTCTTATTAGTAAAAATCCAGAAAGGGTATACCAGGAGCAGACAAGTAGCTTAAAATTCTCCAGCCTATGGTTAGCATATTGTGGGTTTGTGAAATTAGGAGAGAGGGTGAATTCTGTGAGAATGTGAATTTTATTTCCCAATGTACGTGCTAGAAAGCATTGAATGAAGCTGTTGTGGAAAGGCTGAGAACAAACCAAAGGTGGAGGTCATTTGCATGATGTTCAATTAAACTATGGGACTTTGCTGTCATGAGATGTTATGGAGAAAGAAATTTTGCATGGATTCAATAAGTTTATGATCTAAGGGATGGGAAGAAAGTCCTCTGAAAGCTACTAGTTCAGAGGCACTGCATTCAGTCAGTAAGCCCTAGTGCATGTTTTTGAAGGTTGCAAGGGCATTTAAAAAAACTAGAGTGTGCTCATTCTGTTCCAATTTTCTTACTGAAGCATCTACAGCCAGGTACTGGAGCATGTATAATGTGTTAGATGGACCACGGATCTATGCAGCCCTTGAGATCTGCCCTCTTGTGGGTTTGGTTTGTCATTTTAGTTTCTCTCTCTTTACTTCCTGCAAGCTATTGCAAAAATGAAGAAAACATAAAAACTGAGATTAGCATCATAATCTTTTATCAGGGACATCTTGGATAATGATTGCCTTGCAGAATTTTTTGGACTGTTGACCCCTAAAGTGGGCATATTCCTCTAGCTGATGCAGGAGCTGCCAGCACAGTCAATTTGAGGTCTCTTAACTGAAAAATCCCTTTAGCAACATGTGCTCCTCTCCTTGCCAGGTCACTTGCCTGTGAAGCATGCATGCTGACAGTAATGTCTTTGAAAAAAACCTGCCCGTTGGAATTACTGCAGCAAACATTGCTTTTTCTTATAATGAGAATTTTACACAGTAGAATGTCTCATCTGGCAAACAGAAGCATTAGTATTATTTCTTCCAAGATTTTGAAGTTAATGGTAACATTTTAACCTATCTGTAAATCTAGCAAGAACTAGAATACGTACAGATCCAAACAGAGATGCTGGTTTCTCAATATACAGAAAAATCCCTTTTCTTTCTATTATACTATTATGCTATTTCTTAGGTTTTGCTGGATATTTGTGTAGATATTAGAATTTTTTCTTTTAGCTTTATTTTTCTTCAGAATTATTTGCCTAATTGTACAATTCCAGCTGTATTTTTCAGGTAGAAAATTATATTCATAAAATCCTGGGAAGCCATCAAATAGATTTCTATGTTATTATGTCTTCTGCAGTTTGTATGGTGATTCCTTCAGTCCAAGTATTAAACATAACTCAAGAGGATGAAATCTGTAATCATTGTTTCATTGTCCCTTTAAAATTAGATATATGATCCTGTAAGTATAGGCACTCTAAGTGTTGTAGACCCAGGCCAGAGTGAAGAGAACGATAATGTCCACATAGGTACATGTGATCTGATGCCTGAAAACTTGAAATAAAACAATGGGGTGGCTTTGTCATGTTTTGAATTGTATGCCCATTTGCCTGTTTAGCCCAGAAATAAGTTTTTGTACCTTCAAGGACGGATTTAAGAGTGAAGAGGGGAGGAGAAGCAGTGGAATGTCTGAGGCGGTTGTTTTCAAAACAGGAGTTCCATCGTCTCGTCATCCTGGACTGTGTCACCGTGAGGGACAGAGAGCTCTCCTTTGCTCTTAGTTAGTTTCTGACTAACTGAAGCAGAGAAGCTCCCCAGAAAGTATTTTTCTTTTTCCCGGGAATTATTTGAACCTGCTCTGGCCTGGGGACCCAGGGGAGCACCAGGAGCTCGCACCTGCGGCCACCGGGGCCTGGCCTGGGCAGCAGCATTTTCCAGCGCCAGAGGGACTGGGAACAGACTGAGNTGCCCTTTAGAAATTTTCTCCCAAATTTGCCCTAAACCAGGACAAACAAACATCATTATTTTTGAAAGAAAGGTGCACTTTAAAGCCTACTTGCATAAATACTGTTAAAATCTTTGTTTCACCTGCTCTAGGCATTTATGCTAGAAAATTTAAGCACTCGTCTGTCAAGCTATTCTGTTAGAGATTATTGCCACTGAGAAGTCTGTAATTTCAAAAGTCAAAGCCAGAGATATGACTTCTTCCTGTTTTGGTTTTATTTTGTGTTGCGGTTTAGTTATTTTCATTGTTTTCCTTCAGTTATACTTGCTTTAATGTTTCTTGTATAAAATGGTTTTTCCCTGTTACCTCCCCTATGTTACTTTCCCAGTTGGTCCGCTCCAGGTCCCCTTTTTCCCGCNTGTACCCTATTGGTTCTTTGTAATATCACCCCACCTTGTGCTCCTCCCTTGAGTTCTCCCAATTGGTTGTTACTTGTACCCGCCCCTGGGGGGAGGGCCCCTATTTAAGTTCGTGTACAACGATTTCTTGTGCCTTTGGTTGCTTCCTCTCCTTGAATTACCTCCTCTTCTGTTTTGCTCCCTGAATGAATCCTGTCCCTGGAACCAACCAAAGGTCTCTCCCAGCCTTTTATCCTTCACCGTCGCGTCGCCGGTCACGAAGGCTCACGCCTTACTTGGACTTAGGGATTCGAGGAATCCCGAAGACGAGCCACACCTGCCGCCCAGCCCACCGCGTGGGCTAGCCGGGGGACCAGGCGTTGGTCAGCGGTGGGCAGCGACAATTTTGGGTTTTGTTTGTTTGTTTTTATGGTGGGTTTTTTTGTTGGGTTTTTTTTTTGTTAATTCTGCTAACCTCACTAATGAAAAGAGTAAGTGGTGGGTGACTATCACAACAGAGGACTGATTTTACCAGTTACTGTTAAGAAGGGTGCCAACCCCTTCACATGGGTTGCACCCTCATTACCCAGATTTTCACCAGCTGATTCTCTAATTCAGCAGTCCTCAAAATTTTTGATCACACGCTCCATCATTAGAAAGATTTTCAGCACACTCCCTATATATTTTTATTTTTTAACAAGTTACATATATTTACCGTTGTATTATGCATACTATAAGGCATGCACAAAAATAGAGATTTAAAAGGATGAGATTAAGATAAATTTTGAGGTAGTTTTCTAAAACATATTTTACTGACAATACAAAAATTATTTTTCCCCCAAATCTGAAAACCAGGACTTTCCTGGGCATGCATCCCACTTTGGAGACCAGTACCCTTGTGAATCAGTTCAGGCATTTTAGAAAACTAACAGTGCCGAACAAATTGATTAATGCTGTATGGACTCTGAACAATCATTTTGAGAGTTCACAGGGGACCTGGGAGATCAGGAAGTGTCACATCAGAAACAGGGAGGTGTGACCATCCCAATTGCAGCAGCTAGGTCATCAGTGCCAGAGCATCATCCCCTGCCTAACTGCAGAAGCCCAGAGCTTCAGGCTCCCTTCCATGTTTTTCTCATTTGCAAACTGGTTGAGTTAACCCTTCTCAGGACAATATTACCTGTATGGCTCCTTATGTTATGATTTATTACAGCCCTAGTCCTTGAACCTTGAAGGAAGTTTGAACTGCAGTTTTTCAGGCACTTCAAAACCTGGAATTTACTCTGAGAATAATAAAGAATAGCTTTATGTATTGAACTCCCTAAGAAAAAAAAAAAAGTGTGCATTTCGGACAAGTTTTATAAACATTTTCTATCGAGGTAAAGGTTAAGAACATCATTACTCATTATAGAACTATAGAGTATAGGCAGACTCATTTGCCTTGTTTCTATCATCTTTATTTTCATCTTCCTGCACAGAGAAGCAGACAGCTCCATATATATCATCACTAAAGCCAGAGCTCCTCTTTCCCTTTTCCCTGTACTTGTAGGAGCTTTCTACCCAGCCCCAGCAGTCAGGGACAGAGACATCATAAACCAGTGACCAGGATATGGCATCTCCTCACAGCAGCAGGTCATGTCCCAGCATTCCTGCACAACAGCCCTTCCCAGTGTCACAGCTCCTCTCCCTTACAGAAGTGCAAGCAGCTCAGACCTAAGGAGGGTTTAGCATTCACAGCACAACACTCACAACTGGATGTTGCAACACCTCCTTTTTTGTTACATGCCTCAAAGAAATTTACAGAAAAATTCATCGTGAGGAGCTAGGAGCCACCTATACTTCCATAGGGGACATTGAGATTTCTACTAGGAAATACTGATACCTGGAAACTTGCTGCTACCATATTAAAAATGCATAATTGCAAGAGCTGTCAATGAGATGAACTCAGACATGCATTTAATCTAAGTTAATCTGTTTAATTTGGCAGAAGCAAATAAGGAAAAGAGAACCTCAGAAATTACACTATCCACAGTCTAATTCTTCTTCCTGATCTGTAATAAGACATATCTGTTCTTACTGCCCTATCTACACTGACATAATGCAATATTTCCCATGGAGACAAAACTCCATTTTTCATGGACTAGAAAAGATAATGCTGAAATGGAAGTGCAGACAGAGAAAATACAGACAGACAACTTGATCTGGACACTTAGAATTATTCTATCTGAGCCCTTTTTGATGAAACTGATCTCTGTCAGCTGATCATACCTCTTTGATTCTGCAGTCATAAAATTATTTCCTTGTTCTGGTATCTCAGCTTCCTGTCACAGCTCATCTTTTTCAGATTCATTTGGATTGAGAAAATTATCAATCCTGTGGTGTAATCAATGTGCACTATTCCTTCCAGCTGTCAGTGCTACCTGAAGTGAGTCGCATGCATATTAATGCTCAAACTTTATTAAAGCTTTTGTACAGATAATATGATACCTGGTGGGACACTAAGGAAGAGAATATGAGGCATCAGGACTTACAAGTGAGAGTGGTGCAAATGACAGTATGATGGTGAAAGTCCTTTATTCATTATTCAATTTCTGTTTCTTGATGGAGAAACAACAGTAGCAAAAAAAAAAAAAAAACCAAAAAACCAAAACCCAAAAAAACCCAAAAAAACCCAAAACCTCAAGACTGTGAATAACTTCAGCTTCTCTTCAAGAAATGATTACCAATTTGGTATTTTCCTCTTTAATTGCTAATGAATCATATAAAATATTAATTACTGCTCTCGTATATTAGGCTGGACATCTGAGTCCATCACAAACATACTGCTGCAATAGTTGATACTGCTTTGAGATTATGGTCATTTTGAAATGTAGTCTCTGGGGATGAGGAGGCTTTTTTTCTGAACTGCTGGTAAATTGGAGAAGACAGTAGAAACTAGAATGATTTCATTGGTAAGGTCAGCAGAGAGAGGTGGCTTGCAGGCTGCACACTAACATCTATGCTGCCTTCAGGTCTGTCAGCTAAAATTAATGATTCCCTGCAAACTAGAAAAGACTGTTTTCTGTGAGCTGCTGGGGGATAAAACAGCTTTGCAAGGTCACATTCTGTGCACACTGTTCCTCATTAACCTCCGCCTGGCCTAATCACCAGTGAAAAACAAATCCCCAAGTAGACATATGATAAAAGGCAGTAATATCTGATTATATTTGGGAGACCAACAGGAGGTCAGAGAGCTTATTCTATGAACAACGTATTTAGCTAGATAAGACCTGGCAGAGGGCAGAGCAAACCTGGATTTTAGTGGAATTAATGGAAACAAAATATTAATATATTTCGTATCTCAGAACAGAGTATGGCTCTACAATATTCCCTTTATAATATGCATTTCTTTTTAAAAAGTACATATTTCATATGCATTTCAGTTTGTTTATAGATTCTAAATCATCTAAATCATTAAAACTACCTTTTTTTTTTTTTTTTTTTTTTTTTTTGAAAGG
>VXBI01000296.1:213776-228546 GCA_013397375.1 Toxostoma redivivum | reverse complement strand
TTTTTTTTTTTTTTGTCTTCTACAAGAGAGGTTATAATAGGAGGGAGGAGAGGAAAAGATGCTGGCAGAGACTTTCAATTCTTTGCCAGAAAAGAGTGCATTTTGACCTTTAGCCAGGATACTCATCCAAAACAAATCAAAATCTGTATTCAAAAAAATAATAAACATGTTATGTCTTCGTTTCTTCTAGAAATTTAGACATGGTGTTAAAGATCTTCAGATAGGAAAGGAACTGTGCGTCCCTCAAGGGACTGAGAAGAAAGCATATGAAGCAAACTTTAGAAAAAAATCCATAATTATTTTAGAACTAGAGATGTTGAAGACTAAAAAAAAAGCCCAAATAAAGCTAAAATAATCAAGACTCATTTCAAATAATAACACATGCTTAACCCACACAGTAGAAAATATATCCTGTTCACACAGTATAGATTGACATAATGAGATTTCAAATACCACATTCTTAGCTAACAAATTAGAAAATGTATATAGTTCACACGATGTACATTGGTATAATGATGTTGCCCAGTTGTCAGCAAACTAAGCCAGGCACCATACACACAGTAACAGCCCATTTTTAGTGAACTCAGACAGCTGCAAAGGGGACATGTTTTGGCAGCTGCTTGGAACTGCTATCTTCCCCAGGAAGGAAGAACCTCCTGAGAGCTCCTCAGGAACTTCTGGCTTTCTCAGTTTACAGCCTCCCTAGTGGAATCCTCTGGGCTCTAAATACATTTGGAATATACTGATGGGATTTTTTTATTTGACCTATTGTACCTTCTAAAATAGAGATCCTCTTTCTCTCCAGAAAAGTAATGAGAATCTGGTATTTAGTATGATACGTAAGAGCAATGCTTTCCTTTTTTTTTTTTTTACACACTTCTAAGATTCCCATAAAGCATTATTTAAGAGAAATAGTGAATTACAGGAGCTCTCTGATATCTTTTTAATATAGATATGAGTTAAAGAAAGAATCTGCCACTTTCTATCACAGAGGAAAGGATCAGACATACTCAATGAACTTTATTGTTGTTCTTAAACTGAAATATAGGGAGACATTTTGTTGCGATGTATCATAGTATGTGAAAGCATACCAGGCAGTGATTTGCTGTGTATATTATATATATTGCATATTTCTGATTTTATACAATTATTGTGCTTGCCTAGTGCTTCATTATCTCCATTCTGGAAGGTCATGTCTTTTGTACTGGCACAGCATGTTATGAACTAACAAGGTTGACAACAGTGAGTTAAAATGCTGGGATAGCACAGCAGTGTTATTCACAGTGACTCTAATAGAATCTGACAGGGAGAGTGTGTGAAGGCTGTGCAGAAGGTGATTATCTAAAAACGGCTACTCCACAGAATATTTGCAAGGATGTTTGCACAGATCTGCTACTCACTGAATGTTTCTTTTGAATATAATCTGTGACGCTGGAAAACAATTGTGCAAACAAGTAGAGCCTTGCCGGGGAAAAAGAGACCTATACTTTTTACAAGTGATATAAATCAGTATTTCAAGCATTGCATCCTTGTCCTTCCTTCTTGAAAAAAGCCAATGAAGAAGAGATGGTCCAGATTCATCCTGGTGCTATCTTTCAGCATTTTACTGTGATACTGAACAAAAGGGAATCCTTTAGATCAGGCTGCTTCACAGACAGAGGGCAGTTTTATGGCTACATTAACCCTCAGTTGCTACTGGATGCATCTGTCTCTTCATGAAATCTAGATGGAGGAGGATAAATAGATGTCTAAGCAGGGAAGCTAACAGAAGTGCTCAACATTAGGAAAGAAAACGTCAGGCTTGAGAATCCACTGCTGTTTTCCCCTACCCTCCCACTCACTCCTCAGTAACATTGCTGCCTTTGGTCTCACGCTTCCCTGTCATCTGTTAGTTGTCAGAAGCAGCACTGTCTCTCTCCGTTTAACACAAAACAAAACAAAATAGTTCAGAGACTTAAGTAACTTGATTCTTTGAACAGAAAGCAGTCCTATCTCCTGTGATGTACTTGTTACCAAATGCTGGCAGAAAGCAAACTGACTAATAAAATGGGCGCAGAAGTTTAGGAATGTTACCTAATTCTCACAGAGAAAACAGTAACATTCCTTAGAAGCATCAGGAATGAGAATGATGGGCACACTGGCAGTGTGAGTGCCATTGTGTCTTTGCTGTCACGAGGCCCAGCTGAGTACCTCAGATTGGTGGCTGCAGCCATGGCGGACAGGACATCCCTGTGCTCAGGACATCCCTGTGCTCAGGGTATCCCTGTGCTCAGGACATCCCTGTGCTCAGGGTATCCCTGTTCTCAGGACATTCCTGTGCTCAGGGTATCCCTGTGCTCTGGACATTCCTGTGCTCAGGATATCCCCGTGCTCACAGGACATCCCTGTGCTCTGGACATCCCTGTGCTCAGAATATCCCTGTGCTCAGGACATCCCTGTGCTCAGGGTATCCCTGTTCTCAGGACATTCCTGTGCTCAGGGTATCCCTGTGCCCCGCCGCGGGGCTCTGGGCACTGCGGGGCTCTGCGGACTGACAGCAGTTCGTCCCAACCCTACAAACAACGGTGACAAAGTGACACCTTTCGGCCAAAGGGAAGATTTGCAGAACGCTCAAACACTCCAGTAGCTCGGATGGTGCAGTCGTGGAGAGAGACCAATTATTTTTTCTCCTGCAGTCTCTGCTTTCTTTTAAAATACTGATAGCTAATTGCTTTCTACTGATACTGTTTAACTGCCTAATGCTGGAAATCATTATACTCTACGGCTGATACTTTGCCAGTAACGTTTTCGAATTGGGCTGAACTAAATAAATCAACACGAACCATATTTTAATCCCTTATTAATACTTATTTAAAACCTAATGAATACTCATTACTTAAGGAAACGGATAATGTGAAGATCCCTAGAGATGTGTGGTAATGGTAATTACCAGATTATGTGGTGATGTTACCTTGTAACAGCATTGCCTTGTCCTAATGCTGTGTGGCAGGCACAGAAGTGCTCCATGTGATGCACACTGACTTCTCAAGCGACGTGGGGTTCCACAGATTGTGACACAGGTGCCGAACACCAGCACCCAATTTCTTTCACAATCTGAAAATGGGTGGACAAGTAAGGCTACTGAGTATCTGAAGCATTCCAGGATTAGTTGCTTAATAAAAACTTGATGTTATTCTTTCTATGTATTGAATTTGCTAGAAAGCCTACCCTTGATTAAAAGGCTGCCTTATCATTACAGCCATTGATGAATAGAATTGGTGAGAGCAGGGGAAATATATCAAGAAGGGTTTTGGTGGTTGGCTCGGCTGTGTCAGTTCTGTACCTTTACACCAGCTGAGAGTTTATGAACTGCTGTAATAGAAAAAATACTATTCTTTTAAACATGACCTGGAACTTAATAACTCAGCCAAATGGCTTTAGCTTGACTTGTAATAAGTCAAGGGAGAAAATTATATAAACTAGAACCTCATTTTCTCCCAATTTGTGTGATTGGGCAGATCAATGGTTAAACATATTCCCCCAAAGAAAGCAATCAATGTTAGTAGTATATTGATAACCAAGTAAGAATCCATGATCGTGTTGTGATTCAATATGTTGGTGCTTTGCCATTGTTCATAATTTTAGCCAGATATACCTTATAGATCTTTCCCTTTGGGGACCTCCAATTATTCCCCAAATCACTGTATGGAAATCTCACTTCCACTTACAGGATTTTTTTCAAATGCTATGTTAATATTGTCTCCTTGCAGAAATGTCTTCTCCTATATTATTTTCAGCAACAATCTCTGTCTGCGGTCGTTTGGTAAAATCACTGCACCTTGTCTAGGCTGCAGTTTTGCCTTTTAATCATGTTCTGTGATCCCTTCCATTCAGTGATGATAATAAGTAACTCTTTATAACTAAGTGATACTGTATGGTTTCAGTAAGAAGTTGAATGACAGCATGTGCTATCACTATTTCTTCATTGTCATTAGAGCTACGGCACTGACAAGAAAGCAGTATTTTTACTTCATTTATCAAGTTTTGATAAACAGAATGTAGAATTTCTTTCATTGGTACTTTCTTGGTTAATTGCCCAGTGGTTTAAATAAATAATTTCCTGAAAAATTCACATCAAGTGTCATATAATGTTTCCTGACTGGCTTCTCCCTGTTAAAATACCTTCTCAGCTGCCACACTTGGTCCCTGTATTTTAGGGCGCAGAGTTTACCATATACCCTCCTGTAGCTTTCAGTATTTTGCTACAAAGATTTTCAGAGGTTGGGAGTCACATGTTACTCAAGCTCCTAGTGAGACAGGGAAAGGAATTTTTGTGGCCNCCGTGGCTGGAGCATCTCCCAATGGGATGATGTAATCTTATCAGTCAAGCAGTGGGGCTTAATGGCCCATTAACAGAAGATATCTCCCACAGAGATAAGGATCAGCCCTTCTCTTGTTTCAACAGATGGTGATAGAATACATTTTGAATTGTAAACCAGGACACCTTTATACTATTGCAGAAAAAGTTCTTCCCTTTCTCCATAAGAATAACATCAAGATATTTTTTCAGGATAAATTAATTTAAATATAGGCTACACTGATCAGTGAAATCATTGGATTGACAAATGAGTCAGCAGAGTTACACCACCAGATTCTAGCCCAAATCAGTTTTTTGATGTCCCGGTTCTAGTCAGCAATGACCAAACATGTTGCACCAGTGCTTTTAGGTGCCTCTGATCCATCTCTAATCAGATAGGGCATAAATATATACCTAATTATAAGGTACTCCTTCAAAGCACTGTGCAATGTGAGGTAATTTGCTTTTATGAATAATTTTATTAAAGGAAATTATAATCTTGAATTCCCATGTGTGGAGTACAAAATTATTAGACGTTTATTTTGCTTGATTTCCCCCCACATATATAGATAATTATTTAGCTCTTTTTTGTGCAGATTTAGTTCTCTTTTGATTAATTGAGAGGTAATTATGAACTTTTATACTATATGATGGACCAAGGATCAATCTCCCAGCTGGACCTTAAAGTAGAAGATTAGATTTCATCTTCTGCTAAGATTTGTGGAAGAGAGATGAAAAAGCAAATAGCAGCCTTGAATCTGACTATATTGCTGCTTCATCTTGCATGAAAAATCTTTACTTGCAGCAACACCCCAAATCTTGAAAATCACCAGTGGCAAATTTGGATTATTTGAAAAAGTGTAAAATCCCAAAAGAAGTATATTTGCTGTACCTATTGCCAACTACTGAAGGATATATGCTTTAAAGAATCATATATTTTATATTCAATGTTTTCAGCAGAATGGGAGGCATTGTACTGCTTAAATAGTTGTTCTCATTACTTAGGCCCTGTCTTTATGATTCCTGCTAGAAATTTACAGATATTTAACTCAGTGGGCAAGAAATATGATAAGTTTATGACAGTTGTATAGGATAAAAAGATTTTGTGGTTTGTTTCCAGGCCAGTGTTGGAAAGGAGACTCAGCCTTGTAAGATGTAGGTGTGCTGGGTCTGGATGGGATGAGTCAATGTCCTTCACTGCAGCCCATTCAGTGCTTGCTTCAAAATTGTGGCCAAGTGGCAGAACAGTGTTGATAGCACAGCAGTGTTTTGGGCACAGCTGAACAAAACTTGCAGAGTCAAGGCTTTCTCTTTTGTGCTCTGACTCCCCAGAGAGTAAATCCAGGGTGGGCAGGCCATTAGAAAGCCACCTATTCAGGAATTTTCTACCCCACAGAGCATCCTTCTCTCCAATAATGGCATGGAGACAGTATATGAGATATGGCAGACGACGTGATACTCACCCTCTCAAGCAGCTGTTACACATGCTGAGGCCCATGAAGAATTCAGGTATCTGCCCACCAGTGGCAAGTAGTGAATGAATTCCTGTTTTTGCTTTGCTTGAATGCACAGCCTTTGCTTCCTCTATTAAAGTGTCGCTGTCTTGATGCCAGAGTGGATTTGCCTGCCTTCCACTTCCTCTGTGTCTCACAGGGAAGCAGAGGGACTGAGAATTTTTTTTTTTGAGGGGTTTTGGCTGTTGGCCAGGATCAAACAAACCTGTGTACCAACAACAGGACAAGTGTAGACTTTTGGGGCACGTAACCCTAATACAGCACTTCCAATACAAAAAATATAATCTAGGAAAAGAAAAGTGATAGCCTTTCAATTGTCTCTTCTGAAATATTTATTACTTATCCTTGTATGAAAAACCCCAAAGTACAAAGTGATATGGGTGAGGAATCATTCTTTACACTAGTAAAAACACTGGTGCCTTATTAAGGTATATAAATGATTTCTAGATGGTATATTTCACAGCAAAAAATTTAAAAATGGACAAACTGTTCCTTAGCTTTTCTTGATCTTAAGAGTCATTTAGTCCTAAGTGGTGACAAACAATCTTGAAAAAAAGAATTCTGTATTATCTGTATGTATAGTTTTCCTATAATTATCGCAAGGGTATAATTATAGAAAAGTAAGGGAACTAGCAAAAATTCAGCACGTTTCTGCTGCCCTTAGCATATGACCAGAAAGTATGAGAGGATGGCAGGCACACAGTGGTATGCTTCAGGGATATGTCATGATTTGACCCATCCTTGGATTAGAATATCCTTGAGACAAAGGCTCTAATCAGTACTTAATATCGGCAGACTTTTCATTTGTGAATTTACATAATTACTTTTTAAGCTTGTCTAAGCTTTGATATTCATAATATGCTGCACCAGTTCTCAGTTTAATGACATCTCTTGGGAAAACTACAACCCAAAAATCTGTACGTAAACTAGCTATTGTTTTGTTTTTATCAACTTCTGTTATCTGCCACCTAATCTTGCTTAAAATGTTTTTCCTCTACAACTCTGAGAACTCATTTTCAGATTGACAGTTAACTATCAGTGGTCTATGAGCTCACTAAGCACCCTTCTTGCTTTTATTACATTGTGGATCTCAGTGTTGATCCCTGTACATTATTCAAATTTTTCAGTTTCTTGTTAAATCAACTGCTGTTCTACAAAAGGTCTGTTGCTTTTTCGCCATGTATTTTCAGATACTGATAGTATGGGATCTTGTAAAAAGATTCTTCGAAGTCAAATACACCATTTCACTCCTTCCATGAGTTTATGGTTTCCTTGAAATAACTCCTATACATTTGTGTGGTGAAACTACTCCTATACTGACTCTTCCTCAGTGTATCATCTAAACTCATGTCTGCTGATTTTACTTTTTACTGATTTATCAGCAAATCTAAGCACAAAGACCCATCTATAACCTGGAAGATTTCTTTGCAGATGCTTTCCAAACTTTAATTTAAAATGAAGAGGGCAAGCTCTGTTCTGAAGGAAAGGTTTTTCCAGATGTCTTAGCTGGTTTATTAATTCTATCATTTCTGTGCTTCTTTGGTAACAGGAAGATGCCTTTCTGAAAGAACTGTTCTACAGTGTGCTTGAATTCACCATCAGTGTTAGCTTTTGTTATTCATCTCCCTTGAAATCTATCAAACACCTTCCATTCCCTTGGCACACATCTTTGCCCATACCTATTCTCACTGGCTCTCCTTTTTGAAATCCTGTAACTTCTGCCTCTCTGCTCACTCATGATGTTCTGAGGGTGACAATTTTCCTTGCATCTCCTGCAGGTTATGCTCTCTAGCTTGCCCTACATAGCTGCTGAAACAATGGCCATCCACACGGCTCATTTGTAGTGTGGTTTGTCCATGCTGTGATGGATCAGCATCACAAAGTATTTTAACTTACACACCTTTTTTTGGGAGAGGTCACTAGGAGGACAAGATCAAAGGCACATAATCCAGCTTCTGTAAAGGATACCTGTGACCTACAGAAGCATACATAAAAACGCTCTAGATTCAAAGGAAAAGTCAAATGACACACAGTTGTTTTGTTTGGTTTTCTGTCACACACCATACATACTATGACCATGATCTAAGAGAAGGCCATTATGTTGTGCAAAGATAGCTTTTCCTAGTGTATTCTTATAACTGTCACCTACTGTATATTGTTACTGTATGTGTAAGACATGGCAGAAAAAATATTTGTTCTGTTGTTAAAATTTAGTATCTTTTATCCAGTAGTAAACTGTAATGTTTCTGCATTAAAATTTTGCATAGGGATGACTACTGCACAGCACTTGAGAGCAAATTCTCCCCTCTCTATAAAGCCACAATTCTTCCCCTTATTCCACCATTTACCAGGACCTTTTCCTTTGCATGCAGTATAAGAGTGCCCCAAAGTAGCCCACAGGTAACTTGATACCACCTATGCCCCTGTTGAACAAAGTGAGCATGTGTCATCCTTAGGGTCCTAGATCTGATACGCTCCATTATCATTACAAACTGAAATAAGCAGCTGATTTTATTATTTCCAAAATGTGAGTTAGGACAAAGCCTGCTCTTCTTATCTTTGCACGTTTTTCTTACTAGCAATGCCAGCAAGCCAGAAACAATGTAAAACACTCCTAAAGGTGGGGAATGCTGAAGGGTTGCAGGAAACAATATTTAGAATATTCATTAGTTTGTATGTCTGCACTGTCAAAATCTGAGGCACGGTAGAAGTGAAAATTACCTGAACAGCTTTTAAGTATTGTATTGTACTTCCTCATGATGACAGCTCAGAGCACACAGACATGTGCAGATCCTTCTGTCTAGCCTGATGTAACAAAGTGATCCCATAGCTCATTTTCCCAAGTTAACCGATCTGACAGAAATGCTTTCATTTACTTCTCCAGAAGCAGGCTGTGGTTTTGCACTGTGTTTTCTAGGTAGCGTCTATACATACTTGGATGGAAAAAGCCCAAGAAAGAACTTTTTCATACACTCAATGTATGGGTTAAAAAGGTTAAAACCAGACTTGGTGAAGAAGGAATAGTTTTGCTCAAAGTGATCGTGCAGCTGGGAATGCTGAAACTGCTCCTATGCCTATTGTTGCTCATCCTTTAAGAAGCAGAAATCATATGGAGAGGTAAGACCCTCAGACACATGCAAAGTCTTTTGTTACGTAGGGGAAGGCAGCAGGGCACCCCCACTGTCCACTAGGATTAGCTGAACCCGATGGGACCAGAGTCCCTGTGTGTCTCTGCTGCCTGGCCTTGCTAGCAGGGTAATGAAATAAAACCGCTCTCTGCTTTTTGTCAGTGGCTTAATGGTTGTCCTTGAGTATTTGTTTGTGTTGATTCACATACGCAGCTTTTCTGAATGGGTGACTTTATCTTCTGGTATTTGGATTTCTTTCTTACTGCTTCTTTCCTTCATTTCTGAATCATAAACGTTAGTGGTCACAGAGATTTGTGCAAACTCTCTGAGCAGACCACTGCACCTAAACCTACAAGTTCTGACAAAAGAATTGCATGCAATGGCTGAGCTATGTGGCTAATTGAAATCAGCTCACCAAGAGAAATATATCACTAAAAAAAAAAAAAAAAAAAAAAAAACCCCAAACCAAAAATACCTGATTCCCAAGTTTCAAAGGGTAACTATATGACCTTATTCTTAGAGGGAACTGTAAGTAATGTAGAGGTTAATATATTTTAAAATGTCAGACATGATTACCAGCTCTTTATCCACAGAAACAGAATTTAAGTGAGTCGACAACAGTTGTTCTGCAATACGGAATGGCTATTGCTGTTTTGCTTACACTGAGGAGATGTTTTCTTTCCAATCCATAGCATGTGTTTGAGCTGTCAAGTTGTTTGGCATTTTTAAACAACACTGTTCTACATGTTCTCCTTTATGGTTTTTGGAAGTATTCATGCATTTAGAAGACTCATGACCCTTAACAGCAAAGGACACAAATCCCTTATTCCCCTCTTTTGGAAGAACTCCAAACTCTGTCTTCCTCTGTTATTATTCTCTATTTTCTACAGAGTAGATATTTTTTAAAAGACAGTATAGAAGTATTTGTACTACAAACACATAGAATCACTTCTATTCTATTGCAGTAACTTGTCCACCACATGGTCTTGGCAGCACATCCTACACTTACTTAGAATGTGACCATTTATTGGTAGCAGTTAGCTTTAGTCTTTCCTATTTTTGTACAGATTCACTCTTCTGCACAGCAAACTCCAAGTGGCAGAAATACAGGTAATGGTACTCTATCCTCTACCAAAGATTTGCCTGCTCGGTAATCATCCTCTGCTAGAGGGGAACAAGCTCACAAACATTCAAAACAGCTGCCAAAAGAGGGACCAAATATACACTTGCTGCTGTGCAGTTTATTTAATTTCTCATTTGAGCGCCTTTGGCAAAAACAGCAATGAGCAAGTAAGTATATACTACTTAATACAGCAGAGTATATGCTGTGTCCTATTATGCATTTATGATCATAGAAGGGGGCAACCTAATGAAATGCCTTTAGTCTTCCTTCAATCGATAACTAGAAGGAAAAATACTAGTGTTTACTTCAATTTCCAAGGCAAGCGCAGAGATTTATTTTCATGGGAAGACTAACACCATGTAAATTTGTTTTGGTATCTTGTGCTTTATAAAAAAATTAGGACTCGTACAGGGTAATTACTTAGCCTGCTTAATCCACATTCTATTTAGGCTGCTATTTTCTGCTGGAAGAGACCTTTAGCACCACTTCCCATTACAGTGAAACACTGGATGCAACTTCCTAACTTTTATGGCCAAGTTACAAAGTATGACTCTAGGCTAGATGTGGTGTGTGCATTTAAAAAGGAATTACTCGGATTTTACTTTATCTTTGGGAATTTTCATCTAGAAGGTTACAGCTCTAAGTAAAGACAGTTGGGTAATCAGACAAATGAGTAGTCTGGGTCTAAAGAGGGTATGGAGAAATTAAAAATAATAAGGAATGTGATTTTGTTTCTCTAAGACATGAGGCATAAGATCACAATCACTTTATGGTAAAATCTATTGAAATTATTTCTGAAGTACACATATCAATTCACACTGTTCCTAACTACCATCCTCATTATCTATCAAACAAACAGAGGGTATTTTCATTTGCTTAAGCAATACAATGGAACAGCTGAGTGAGCACAGAATATAAAATCAGAATGTAAAATAAGGCAAGCGTGAAGAAAGCATTAGGCCTAGTAGTCTTTCACTAGAAAAACAGATTTTGCTGTCAAGTTTCAGAGGAAAACTTTTAACAAACATATTGCAAAAGACAAAAACAAAATTCACTACAGTAAACAAATTTCTTCCTTCAAGGCACTGTTAACTTTTAATGTTAATCTAAATTAATTTGGCAAGTCAGTTTATAGAAATATTATCACAAGTAATAAAAACCCCCCAAAATCTCTTTGGTTAAATATGAAGCTGAATGCAAAAACAAAGCCAATGAATATTTGTAAGGAAGTAATTTTGGATATGAAAGAACAATTATACAACTACAAAAATGAACTCAATTGCCAACAGGAAATTTTGACAAATCAAGACCTTCAGTTAGAAGTTATAAAGTTTGGAACTTGGTTTATTTTTTCACAAAGAATTACACGTGCACATTCTAACACAATGAAGTAACAAGACTACAAAACTGTTAAACTAGCAGAGAAATATTTTCTAAACATTAACTTACAGTTCTTTTATGAGACATCACATTTAGCTTTGGGATTTCTTGTCCAAGTGTTCAGCAATGGCAGATTGTTTTCAGCTGCTGAACAGAACTTCCTACACAATCTGAGTGGTACAACTGAAAATGTGTTCTCCTACAGATTTGCATACAGTCTTTCCTGTACATGTCTAATTGCAAGTCATTTCAGCTACTGCTGTCTGTCCCTCAGGACCCCTACAGAACATCAACATGCAGCTCCTTCCCATGACCGTACAAGTTCTCAACTGGTTGCTTCCTCACTATCTGTTTCAGGGGAGCTTCCAGCCAGAACTGAATCATCATGTGGCTAACTGTCAGACAACACATGCTGGGTAGCTCAACACTTAGGGTACAACTCACCTCAAAAACCTACCCTGCCCTTAAGATACCAAGCAGTGTATTTTCAGTTTTCATTGCTCAGCAAAGGTTGAGGTCCAAAGGTTCTGAGGCACAGTTTAAAGGCAGAATATAAACCTCACTTTCTCCTGCTGAAAAAGAGGCACATGGATGCTGACTCTAGAGCAACATCAGTACTGATGAGTCTTCCCTCTCTTCCCCAGGATTATGTGTGTCAAAGGATCAAGAGCTAATCAATTTTGTTGAACTGCAGGGTAATGCTTAGGTCTGCTTACTAAAGAAATATTAATGCAGGTTTTATTTGAACCCCCAGTTTGGAAGCTCTTCTAATATTTGTCTATCCTCACTAGGAATTTAGTCTCACAGCTGCTTATGTCTACTTTGGACCTAAGGGCAGGAAGAATTTGCAGTGAAGCATTTGAAGTGTTAGGAAACAGCCCTTCAGGATTCTCTTGTAGATTTCAATCTTTCCTCTAAGAAGCTGATAAGGCTTTTGCTGGTCTAAAATCCAGTAAAATATCTCCTCTTTCAAGAAAAGGTTTTAATCGCTGAAGGCAAGATTTGCCAAACACTTTTAGTTGTTAAGATTCAGTCTACTCAATTATTACAGATTAATGTTTTATTATTAAAACTAATTTTGTGGATCCTTCCATTTCACTCTAAGTGCTGTTTGAAGGAAATTTCACAATTGTTTTGGATCTTATTTGGTATCTCCTAGCTTGAATGAAGTAAAAAAAAAATAAATCACTGCCTAGAGTTTTGGGGTTTTTTCAAAGTTAAAAAGTTTTGGTTTTATTCAATACAAAGATCATAAAGCAACTGCACTGGTAATGTTTTGAACATACACAGCACACTTCAAAAGACAAATTTCAAAATTTCTACAGCTTCTTGTGGTTTTTGGACCAAGGAAAGTAGAGTTTATGCCTTTGAATTCAGCCATAAATTATGCCAACTACTTAATATTTACCATTTAATGTTATTTGTTATTTGCCTCCATAGGGCAGCCCAAAAGGGTTTAAACCTAGGAGAACATGCAAAGAATAAAACTGCTTACAATGATGAGAAACTACTCATCAACCTAGAAATAAACACCAAACCCCTCAGACAAAGCAAGCAAAACATGCTAGAGGTAGATCAAGGCAAAGCTATGGCTTCAGCAGCCAGTCTGACCAAGCTAATATAGCCGTGATAGATCCAGGACTTCCCTCCTAATGCAAAAAAGCTATCTATTTGTATGACTTGCCTACGTTAGCCAAGACTTTATAGCACAACTCCAAGATCAGATAGAGATGCTAATTGAAGGCAGAAAGATTGTTACCATTTCTGATTAAGTGGTGGGCTTTTTTCAAAACAGCATCTCACCTCATTTCCATTGCAAAATATATTAATGCTGCTTTATTCAGAATATAGTTCTTAGATCTCCAAGTAAGACTACCTTTTTAACTATTTAACTGCCTACAAGAAACAAATTACTACAAACTCTAAAATTTGCCATACAATATACAGAAGTACATGTTTCAAAACTGCTCCCATTTACTTGCTACAATAAAAATATCAATTATATCAATGAGAAATTAATATAAAAAACCTGCAGATACATTTTGGCTTTAACAGTGCATAGAAACTCCAAGGCAAAATATAATAAACAACATATCTAAGCAGAGGAATCTTTATCAGTGTTCACTCTTTACAACCACCCAATGTTTTTACACTTCTCACTGTGTCTTATTTGGACCATAACTTGTAGTTCTTCAAACTGGAAAATGAATTATAAAAAAACCAACAAAGCATACATCAGACTGAATTTTGTCTCCCATTTCTAGCAAAACAGCCAATGTTAGGATTTCTGATATTTTCCAAACCCAGAAGAACAGTAAAATACAAAAAAATAAAGGAAGATAATTAAACCTGCTTTTTTCTACAATCCTTTATGTTCAAAGAAAAATGACCAGTACAAAGAAGTTCCGTGTATTTTTTTTCTTCTTTCACTTCCTTATGGAGTCTGCAAATCCTGCCTTTTTCCTTATATTTTTATGAAGGAAAGATGTTTTTCTGAAGACTCTACTTCTTTCTCTCAAAATTTAAGTTTTAATTATTTATTCCAACGAAGGCAACTGATACAACTGTTTTCTTATTAGCTGAACATTTTTTAATTGCTGAATGCATAACGTAACTAAATGGTATTATGGCAACCCTTTTAAAGCAGGACTGGAAATCATTAACAGCAGTGTTAAAGTTTTTGTGTGAGAGAAATAGTGGTATTCATGCTGCTTTATCCCATTATCCTGAAAATCTTAGATCCACCTTGTGTTTTGCAAGGAGTTTAAGAAACAACAATTTGCTGAAAGAAGCCAAAGTACCAACTAGACAGTATGTATGATTAAAAAAATATACAAGCATATTCCTGAAAACTCAGCATTCCATAGAAATTATAAAACTAATCTGGTTTTGAAGGCCCAGAGAGTGCAGTAATTTTTCCAAGCATACGGAATTATTGCAGTTATAGTCTGAAAAGGTACTGTATCCCCAATACTTCTTTCATCTACTCTGAAATATCTGAGCCTACTAATGACTATAATATGGTAGAACTGGGAATGAAGCTAAGGAAAGTTAGAATGAAGACATTTTACTATTCAGAGTAAATCACAACTCTCAATGTTTCATTTAAGTGCTGATAAAGATTCCCCTTTCACTGTTTCTTTGGTAAAAACAGCTGCATCACATCTGCTTCATCAGCAAGTAAAAGGCATTTTCTTTGGTAAAAATACTTTTTTGATCTTACATGTTGTCCTGGTTTAGAGCAAATTTGGGAGGAAACCTCTGAATGGGGTCCCTCCAGGGAAAGGGA
>VXBI01000296.1:183655-213731 GCA_013397375.1 Toxostoma redivivum | reverse complement strand
CCCCCTGCTTCACTCCTGGAACCAGTCTTAAAGTTGGAGAATTTAATATTCAACACCAACAGAACAGACGATTTGGGGATACAGGCATCATACAGTCACCCCAAGACACATGTCCAGTTTTATAAGACACAGATAATATGCCCACTCTATATTATCCATTTATTCAGTGAATACAACACTAGTTTGGGATATAAATTCAAACAGACCAATCATAAACCAACAGTAAGCCTAAAGTAAAAAAACAACTGTTAGTAGTAAAATGTTACAGATAAATGTCTAAATAAAATATATCATATAATCTTTATAAAAAGAATAGTTTCAGAGCTATTTTAAAACCA
Organism: Toxostoma redivivum; assembly: GCA_013397375.1. Classification (NCBI taxonomy): domain Eukaryota; kingdom Metazoa; phylum Chordata; class Aves; order Passeriformes; family Mimidae; genus Toxostoma; species Toxostoma redivivum. The sequence continues at coordinate 213,393 of VXBI01000296.1, read as the reverse complement.
TCTTATTTGTCAAATATAGAGGACTTCAAAACATAGTGAATCTTTAAGATACATAGCTGCATACATCTTCCATAGCTTTGTGAAAATTTCCACTTCTGTTGGCTTAAAGCTCCTGCCATAAAAAAGAATAAACACATTTCACTATAATACAAATGCTGTTATTTTTCTGCTTAGTATTTTCCCGTATTTGTTTGACAATAAGTTTCATTCTAATCAATACATCAATTTTTTAAAATGGTCCAATCTGCAAATTAAATACTAGAATTGTTTAGCTTAGAAAAGACTTCTAACAGCATCAAGTCTAACCATTCACTCAGCACAATCACATTTAGCAGTAAACCATAACCCTAAGTGCCACATCCACACACCTTCTGAACATGTCCAAGGTCAAGGCTTCCACCACTTCCCTGGGCAACCTGTTCTGATGCCTGACCTGTCAGTGAAGAAAGGTTTCCTAATATCCACTCTAAACCTCCCCTGACACAACTCAAGGCCATTTCCTCCTGTTCCATCATTTGTTACTTGTAAGAACAGACTGATCCCCACCTTGCTACAACCTTTTTTCAGGGAGTTATAGTGAACTGGCATTTATCATGTTAAGACATTAAAACTTTGACACTCTACATGAAGACAAAGCTGGTCATTCTCAGAGAAGAATCCTTATTTACTGACTGAGTGCTATGTGTCAAAAGAACTTTGTAAGAATGGAGCCTCAGATCCTACGTGAGATAAATCCTTGTGTGCTGGTTTTGACTGGGAAAAAGTTAATGTTTTTCATAGCACATAGTATAGTGCTAGATTTGGATTTGTGATGGAAACAGCACAGATAGCATAGGAATGTTTTAGGTATTGGTCATCAGTGCCAGCACAGTCGCAAGGCCTTGTCCTCTCCCTGACCAGAAAGGAGAGTAGGGGAATACAAGGAGCTGGGAGGTGATACAATCAGAGCACCTGCCCCCAGCTCATCACAGGGACTCTTCATCCCATAGGGCATCATGCTCAGCATGTAAACCTAGGGGAAGGAGAAATGGGGAGGGAACACACATTCAGAGTCATAACATTTGTTTTTTGACTAATCCAAGCAGCTATTTCCCATGTTCAAGCATGATGAAGCCCTTCTTTCCTAGAGATAGCTGAACACCTGCCTGCCCATAAGAAATAATGAATCCTTTCTTTTGCTTCTGTGTTCAGTTTTTTCCTTCTTCTGTTAAGCTGTCTGTATCTCAGCCCCTGAACTCACCCTCACTCCTCTACATCTCTCCAGTACTGTCATATTCCCTGCTTGTTATTACAGAGGATCCTTCCTCCAAACTGACTTGACACCAAAAATACAGCTGAAAAGAGTGAGATCTTGAATATAAGCAGCACCTCTTATGCATCTCAGCACCTACCCTGGTATTCATTGGATTCTTTCATGATCGGGAGTCAAGCAGGTTAACCTGGGTGCCATTTTAAAGACTGCATGGGTTAACAGAACTAGTAAATCACAATGACAACACAATTGAGTTAAAACAATTTGGACTTTATTTCTTGTTTGACTGCATCTTGTCCTAAACAATGATTTAACTCCTATGTTGCTCCCACAGTATTAAAAAAAAATTGGATGGAAAAGGGGATTTCTTTGTCCTAGTATTAGGCTGCTAAAGAGAAAAGTAAACTCTGGTCTCTCATCTCTTACTTACCTTTCAAGATACCAGATTTACTTCTCTGCCTAGAACTACTTTTGTGTCCCAGTAGCATCTTCTGATTTACTACAAAAAGGAAAAAAAAAAAAGGGGGAAGTAAATTCCGAAACTGAACAGTAAGGTAGCACAATCACTTCCAGTCTCCTTCTGGAATAACTTGCAACTAGCTATTATAATGTGTATCACAAAGACTTGAATTAAAAGTTCTCTTGCTAAAAAAATGTTTGTGATTCACTAGGCTCCCACCTAACTACACTGCTGGATGTGACATTTAATTAAAGCCTCATCAACCAAATACAGCTGTATTAGTCATCCTCTGACATAACAGACCAGACGTGTTCCTTTGGAGCCATTCTCTGGTACACAGATCCATCTTCTAAACAGCCAATAGTTGAAATAATTTTCAGTTCTTGAACTGGGGAACTGAATAGTTAAATGAAAGTTTTCCTCATGTGTTTACCTAAGAATTACACAACAAAGATTAAGCAGCTGTATAGAACCACATCCCACAAGCACAAAAATGTTATTTTAGTGCACTATTCTGTGTTACCATGCTGGTATTTTCAGCATGTTTATGAGAAGCAGGCTGTGCAATAAAGAATTTTTCAATTTTCAACCCAAGGCATTTCCCCAAACATTCAGCGGCATAATAGCATACTATAGTCCCAAGACATATTTCCACTTTATTCTGTAATTGAATTAGAGCTTTAAGTCTGTTCAGATAAGTGTAAAAGCACCAAAACGCATTTTCAGCATTGAAAAAAAGGAATGAGAAAGTGAATACAACACAGGAAAACAAGGAAGTTCATCGCAGCAAAAAAAAATTCAAGAAGTTAAAGAGAGCTACTCAGAAGAGAAAGGGAGACAAACACAGCAGGAGAGAAGGGATCAAGGGGACAAAACCTAGAGTAGACTGGACATCTAAAATGAGGACCTGTTAGGCAACTTTCCTCTTGTTTTAAGAGATAAACAGGCTGAGGAAACCAGGCTTCAGAGGACAGGCAGAGAGACAAGTAGAGCATACCTTAGCAAGCAATCCTAAAGAAATAGATGATCTTAAGGACAGGAGAACCAGACCCTTGAAAAGCTGAACAGCAACAGAAGTGCCTACAACTGCTCCTTTGGTTACAGCAGCCCAGCCCAGGAAGCTACCAGCGCAGCATGAAATCTCCTGAGAGGTTGGAGTTATCCCCCAAAACAGCCAACAGCACCAGCTCTCAACACCCCAGAAGCTACAGGCTTAGCTATGAGAGTCAGGGCTTTGACCACATGCAAAGGAGAGAAATGAATGTTAATGTGGACAAATATAATTTGAAAAAAATCAGAGCCACTTCTGTTACACATTCACCTGGAAGGTATTTCCATGCAGTTACAGTCTTCTACAATGAGCTTATAACAAGGACACATGGTGCTCCCACAAAAAAAACCAAACAACCCCAAAGCAAACAAACAAGAAACCACACAAAAAAATCCTAATTTAAAAATCAATTTCCAGGTAGAAAATAGTGTTATGCACACATTGGAATTAGGAAGTTTTAAGAGAAAGAATAAACCATTCTTTCACATTGACCATTAGCCCCCTTACCAATGGGATCAACAACAAAATATAATTTTGTACAACACAAATACACATAAGAACAAATACTGAACTACAATATAGAAATTTTTTGCTTACAGCTGCTCAATTTGGTCAAACTCTTTTTTACCTCCTGCAGAACAAAAATAAGTATTATATATAAATATCCATTTATAAACAATAGAAAATTTATTTAGTACATTTAGTAATTGTTTAATCGGAACAAAATGTTATTTTCATTTTATTAGCTTTCTTAAATATGTATTTAAAATTACCTTGGAGGGAATTACCTCCAAATTTCTTATTTTGACATAAGCTTTTTGAAAAAGCTTATTTTGATAAAGTCTTATTAGCTTGATTTTGATACAAATCATATTATATATATAGGCTTATACCTTTCTGTATTTTAACATGTAGAAAACATGCATTTAATCTGTATTAGACACATGCATTTTTCCTTTTTACTGAATTTCTTTAAAGAAATTTCTCCCATCAAGGCTACCAAGAATTGCTTCCATTCCTAAGCATTCCTCCAAAAATTATAAAATTCCTTTGTAAGGAAAAATAAATCAGGACCATATCAAACCTGTTACAGGTAAGTATTGCTCAGTGAAGCTCTTTGCACTGCAGCATTTTAGAGGAAAGAATTTTATCAGAAATACAGATGTGAAAATGACACATCTTCATATATGATGCACTATGGGTCATACTTTTCTACCTTTGGCTACAATTTCAACAGAAAGTTAGAAACTAATTTAAAAAAACCCAAACCAACCAAAAACTCCCACCAAAACTTACCTTTTTCCTTCTTTTTCGAATATATCTCATAGAGGACAATAGTAATTAAAAGAACAGCAACTTCAGCTACAATTGCTATAAAGGGTTTGAGAGGAGCTGCAATGGACAGAACTTTAAGTTCAAATCTCATTTGACTGTTCCCTAATTCAAAAGTAGCTTCACACCAATATACACCACTATCTTTCTTGGTGAGCTTGAGTATCTCCAGACGGTTTACATTGGCAGAAGGTCTCTTAATTTGAAAGTTGTCTGTACGCAAAATCTTATCAATGGGAGCCTGAAAAAAATGTATTGCAAGTCTTAATAACGTAATGAGATGGTGTTTAATCAAACAGTATAATCAACATTCAATTCTGTATAGATATGCATGTACAATAAGTTAGAAACAAAACTCATTTGTGAAGCATGTTTACCCCAATTTAAAGGGAATGATTTATTTTATCTGGACATCCTTGCTCCTTCTAGACTCGCTGGAAGAAAACACAAAGTTTTGGGCAAGTTGTCTGAACTGTTTTAGTTTATTTAAGAGCAGATAAAAGGCACCTTTGGCTCTACTAACTATTCAATGACAAAGGCATCCTGGGCTGCCAGATCTAATGCACAGGTTTCAGCACAGCACAAAACATCCATTATCAAGGAAGCAGAAGAGCAAACTATCCTTCACTGGGAAATATGCTGGTACTCTTAAAGCCAGTGCTAATCTTCAGCAGTATAAAGGAGACAGATCTATTTACCTCCTCTCAGTTGATAGTGCTGACTCAGAAGAGGGCTAAAACAAAGTGTATTAGGAAGCTATGCTTTCTAGATAGGTCATAAGGCTAAGAAATAGAATTATACCTGGGGGAAGTGAAGGGTCATACAACATCTTACAGGTGAAATCATGTCCTGCTCTAAGATTATTTTTCTATCCAGTAGTAAGATTTGAGTAGTATAACCAGTATATATACAGTAAAAACAAATCTCTCAAGACTCATCGGATTTGGGAGTATGGCAGGGCCTCTTTGAAAAAGAAACATACAAACCAAATGAAAAATTACATTCCTGTTACAATGAATACTTTTAAATATTACTTTTTTTTTTTCCCATTCCCATAAAGAGATTTCGGTTAATGAAAATGCAATTTGTAGAGCTTGCAATTAGTAAAGTACAAAGTATTTGTACTTATTTTTTGTCACAATGTTTTTGCTTGGCCAACAGAGGGAGACCTTACCAGTTCAGTTCCATTGGTCATATACCAGGTCCAACCCTTGGGATTATACTCAGTTTTACAAACCATTACAGCTCTATCTCCTTGATAAGTGATTAGAGGCTTTTCTTTCCCTTCAAGCTTTGGTACTAAGAACAAGGAGGAAAAAAAAAAAATCATCAAATGAGAGATACAGGTTTTCATTAGTATTACAAAGAATATATTCAGGTATTCATTTATAGTGCCCCATTCACTTTTTCCTCCTAAAACCCTCATGATTCTATCATTCATGACATGATGCAAATGAGGAGTCATTTTGGGCTGCTATTTCAGATATTTAATCTGTGCAGAAGACTAGAAGAATCCTGTTTTCAGTAGCTTTGTGACCTTAGAAGTTGCCAATTAATACCAAACAGCAAGTGAAAAAAAAAAACTAAAACAACCCCCCCCAAAAAAACCAAACAAAAAAACCCAAAAAAAACCAAACAAAAAAAAAAATCAGACTGTGATTTCTACCCTTGCCCATTTGCTCTTCCCCTTCCTTGGCAGCTGCAATCTACATGCTTAAATTCTAGTATACTAGAAACAAACCATTTTCATGCAATTTCACTCAATCTGCAGAAACTGCTAGAAGTCAGTTTGAGCCACAATGTGACTACAAAATAGTATATGACAAGATGTACATACAGAGAACTTTTCAGTTACTGAAAAAAACCTGCAGATTGACAGAGATTTGTAGTTACATTTTCTGAGTTGAAGCAGTAACTTTTGGGCGCATGCCAATAAAAAGGAGTTTTAGTCCAATCTTGCTGAGAATACAGCCAATAAGAAACAAGAGATCAGTTTAACTTTAGAGCTACTTGTCTTAGCTAGCCATCATAACTGCTTGTGCCCCACAAGCTTTCAAAAGCATGTGCCCAGAAAACCTATTGAATGTATTGAGACTATCCCAGATACTGTTAGAGCTTAGCAAACGCATTATGCTGAAGTATGTATTTCCCCTTCCTTTCTCCCTTAATTAGGATGTTTACCAATATGTTTTCTTCAGATCCACGCATTTTAAATTTTACTTCAAGTTTCCTCACTCTACTTTTTAAGCACAGATCCAATACATACTTTAGATTTCATTGATCACACTACACTAAACAGGCCAAGTACTTCCTTTCAGCAGTTATGATGAACAATTTGACACAAGCTAAGATTGTTCTCGTTCTCTCCCCTTCTTGACTGGTGAACACAAATTATTTTTCCCCAAAGTCTCCTTCTCACGTGTATTCAAACTTAAGTTTTCTATGCAAAAATATGTATGAAGGCAATTTGTTAATAAGAACACTGTTTTCAGTCTTAGAATGTGCTGCACCATTCATCAAGGCTCTTTACTGGTAAAGTTCTCTCCAATGCATACATTTTAATCATTAGACACTATGCTTTTAAAGAGTACTGGCAGAGTATCTTTTCTGCTGTCATTAAAAGGGATAACCTCACTTTTTGCAATCTCCCTTGCAATTTAGAGAAGAGGACACGCAAGTAGTAGGGATAAAAAACCCCCTACACCCAGCACAACAAGCTTATGTGGCAATCAGAGATGTAGCCACCGTGATCGGCAAAGCATAGGTCTAGGCACACCAGCAATACACATGTGACTATGCTAGTGATGATTAAGGATATGAATATCTATTACAAGTTCTGGGATCTGGCTCTGTAACAGTTAATCCTTGAACACATGCAAGGCTTGTCACAGGTATTTTTGCAAGCAGATCACACCAAATTTGGTGACAAAATACTTCCACTGCACAGACAAAGCCAACTTTTGAAGAAACAGACAGGTGTCAACACCAGCATGTACATCAGTCAGATTTCCACACTGTATTAAAAATCAGACGTATTTCATGGTGCACATACCTCAACTGCTGATTAAGGGTCCCTGAACAGAGGGCAAAGAAATTAATCAGTTCTACCCTTTTAGAAGCTAGCAGCACTTCATGACATTTTGTAATATCCATGAATGTCCTCTGTGTTTAGTAACTTGAGCTTCCTGTAAATACCTCATTGTTTTCTGCAGACCTGAGTAAAAACATAACTCCTCAAAATCTGAGGGGTTATGCCAGGCCAGGAACCAGTGGGGGAAGGAGAAGAGAGGTTAACACATCCAATAATCCCCAACTGCCTTGTGGAAAAGCTATTGCAGTTAGTTACAGCAGTGATGACTTAAGCCACTGAGTCTACACAACACATTACTCATCTTTCAGTTTGAAAATTGTTCTCCCTGCATTATTGACTGGAAGATTCAAGGACTTCTCTCTCTCCCATTTCCTTCACTCTTGCATTAATCTTTAAAAGCATCAAGCCAGTACTTTTTACAGCATCAGAAGTGGTAGCATTCAACCATCGTGCAGCAATTCTCTGATCTTCTTATAATAAATCAACCAGTCCTATGCACTGTTCTGGAAAAGATGACTTTCCTATTGAGTCATTGCTGCCCTTACTGTAATAGCTATCATGTACTTAGAAAAAAGTCCAAGGAGACTTTTTTTTTTAAAAATCTACACCGATTTGGCTAGCTATTCAATGAAACCTTACCCACATGCTGACAAGAAAAATACATAATTATTTTTCAGATATTAGAAGGCCTGAATAAACTACAACTTTGTCTTTATTCAGCACTGCAAGCTAGTCTCTCCTGGCTGAAGGTCTGAAAGCAGGTATCAATATTTGATATTTCAACCCATGCAAGTTTCCTCAAGTCCTGTTACCGGATATCCCACTGAACAAAGGCAGCTTGCAGCTGAAGAATTAGGGAGCCCCACTGCTTAATTTAGCTGAGGTTAGGGTAATGATTTGAATAGTTAGGGTTTCTCAGAGCCTGCATTTAGGGAAAATCTCTCCCGTATCAGCCTTCACATATGAAATGCTTGCCTTGCTCTTTGCAAAATTTGGATGACAGGAATAGAGAAAGCAGTAAGTCCATCAGTTATTCATCAGCTCAGCAGCTTGTATTATCATTTCCACACATCTTCCAGGCAACTGAATTTCACTTACTACTTCTACAGTAACATTATTGGAGAACACAAAACAGAAGAAAGGGCATTCATACTGCCCAATGGAGCACACTAGTTGTTCATCTAAGTACTATTCCTATACTATTACAGAATAAAAGCACTAAGGCAATAATGGAGTATTTCAGAAATACAAATGGAATTTTAAAAATCCTGCCTCCATTTTACCAATCATTATTTCACTTTAACACCACACCTCAGACTCAACTTGCAAATTATTGGCTCTGCTTTTTGAAGAAATTTATCTGAGACACCATCCTTTATTTTCATGCCCCAGAAAGTTAAATGTATTCACATGTACTGTAGAGATGGAAAGGGAAGGGAAAATCAATTAGTCAAGAGGGTATAAAACAGACTTGCATGCTCTTTTGGCTATTAAAACTTTTTTTTAAAGGCTTTTAGTTTTTGGTTCAAAATTCTTCAATCCATGCTACAGAAATTACTTTGATAGTTATTCTCACTTAGCCTGACTGTATTAACCATTACTTATTAAATTATATTGCAATTTCCATACTAGCCAGAAAGAGTATTAATACAGCTTTGCAGTGGTCAGCTGAAACAAAAATTTATATTAAATACATTACCTTGCAAATGAAACGTAGCATTGATTTCTTTTTCAGCTTTCAGAATACAAGTGTAACTCCCCAGCTGACTGCTGTCTGAGACAGTCACTCTTAAAAAAAAAAACATCAATTTGTTTTTTTAATACTTTCTTTTTATACCACCAAGTGACTGCTAGATAGCATTCTAAAGAATACAGTAAGGATTTGTAATGGAGCAAAGAACATACTATTACTGAAACACTAGGATTCAGGTTTAGTGCAATGCAGAAATGGCATAACATTTTTAGAAAAACAGAAGAGCAGAAGCATGCTTTGGATAATAAACACAATTTTCACCCTTCATGCTGACAGAAGGCCACCTTTATGCAGCATTATCTACAGATTACTGAATTAGAAATGATATGAAGCATATCCTATGTAGGGTTTAGGAAGAACAAACCACTTAAGTAATCTCTTCAACAGAAAAAATAGTTTTAAAGAGCTTTCATCTAATAAAGTCCAACATCTTCTCCACCAGCAAATTATACATTTTACTGTCACTTTGAACAAGATTTACATGTCTGTGTATATGGAGTATCAGGGAAGTGACAGTTATACTCTCATATTGTCTGCAATAGAAATCTCATAAAAGTATTACTGCTCTTAAAGCTATAGAGAAATCAACAGGAGAACAATCAATTAAAATGTATAATTGACCTAATTCTAAAGAACAGCAATAAATTGTATCAAGTGTAGAAAGGCTTCTGCAACATTTTTTTATTTTCTGTAGAGGGGTCAAAGACTTAAGAAAACCTTCAAAATATCTTCACTGCAAATCTCACTTCTATCTTTTGTTAACTATGAAGAAAGAAAATGATCGTTGATGCCTTCAAGACTCTTGCAAAGCAGCAATGAGGTGGAAAACAGCATGTGGAAAATGAGAGAGTGGAAATAGATATTGCTAAAATATTTTAATCTCGGATTGTTTATCATTTCATTTACTGAACCCAATTATGGGACTTCAAGGAACTCTATTTTATTTCTCAAAAAAACCTGGTTTTTGTGCACTAGAGGAAAAACTAGAGCTCCTCCTCCAGGCTTGAGGCACGTGCAACCTTTCTCCTTTCCAGCAGCTTCAGCAAGTTGATTAATCTTCGCATTTGTCCCTTTTCCAATATACACGTTACCAGTATTGGGCACTGTACATAACAGGGTAACTCATGAGAATCTGCAAATCACAGTGTAAGGAATGCTACTTACTGGATGGTCCAGCTGTTCTGAGTTTTAGTGGTGTGACTGATTGTTTCACTTCCCCTTTTCCAAGTCACTTGGGGATTTTTCAAATGGGAATTCTCATCTAATTTGCATGTAAGTTCAACTTTAGCTGGGCTGGGCAAAGAGATATTTTTTTCCAGTGAAGCACCTACAAGTAGTTTAAAAACATTTAATGAAAAAATGCATTTCTTTATTCTGGGCAAAAAAAAGCTTCAGACGCTGTGTTTACATACACAGGATTACAGGTGGACACCAGTGCTCTTTATATGCTCCAGGGGAAAAAAAGCCCCCACAAAATCAGTTTCACAGTAATTTTCTTAAGTCATAACTGAGTTAAAATACATATCCCTTTACAAAAATAACACATTCACATTTTGTAGGTAAACTTCCTAATAGGCTCTAATATAGAAAAATAGGTACTTATTTCATTGAGAGCAAGACAGACTTAAGAGAAAGATTTAAGGTTTTACACTATTTAATCCAAACAAAATATTAAGTACTTAAAATGTATATAGAAAATTATACTATTAATGTCAGGAAGGGTTCAGATGCAAGTATCTATAACCATCTGGATTTTAGCCAGTTGTAGATTTTATGATACGGTGAGATCACAAGTACATCCTATTGCTAGGGAAGTTATTGATAAAATCCACAACCTTAACATTGTTGGATCAGGCCTTTCATGCTACAGTTACTCAAGCTGACATTAAATCCTCTTCAAATGCATTTAGGGTGCCTCTGCTTTCCTGGCAAGGCGGTAAAACTACAGTGGGAAAATACTCCAATATGGTAGAAAAACCTGTCCATTTTTTGCTTTTCATGAGCATAGGTTCATGAGCATAAAATAAGCACACCAAAAAGATATCAGCAGCAAATATCTTCTGTGATCCATAGAAACAGCCTTTTATAAGAAAACGCTTTAGATATTGTACCCATTAGCACTGACATTTTATTTCCTAACTGGCCTTTTCTTTCATGCCTTCAAGATAGAAGTCGGTTAGTCATCTAAATACTCCAAGAAAATCTATCTATGCCTCGCTTCAATTCTAGATGTATCCCGTAGTATTTGGTGGTCAAAAAAAGTGCAGGTGTATTGCACAGCTCACATTCTTTCCAGGAGAAAATGAAGTTTTAAGGTACAGCTCGCTAGCTTAGTAATGCAAGTCATACCTGTGCAGCAGCAAAGTCTCATTGGAGTTACAGCACCAGATCCAGAGAAAGTGAGCTTTACTGGGTCTGGCAAAGACATTTATAACCTGAAGAAGAGCATACTCAGACTTGCAAGTCCCAGCCAAAATACTTCAGATCTGTTGAACTGGACATAAACTTAGAAGTGCAACACCTCAGTCTTCTTTGCAGAGCAAAGTCAGTTACTGAAACTCATTTATTAGAGCAATTAGGTGAATAAAAGAGCTAAGCATAACACAGCTTGTTGAGGCTGTTTATGATCAAAGTAATTTTACAACTGGAATTGGTTTCACAGCAGTAAAAGCTTTACAGTCAGACTAATTACACCAGCTGAAAATAGTATCTTGTCCCTTATGAAATTATTTTAAAATTAAATCCATCCTTTGAATGAATGAAACAAAAACTGATGATGTTGAAGATCAACCAATAACAAGACTAATGTCTGGGGCATTCTTGTACTAAGATGCAGATACCAGAACAGGAAACACACAGTACTTTAAATTTCTGCAGGAAGAAAATGCAGCATAAATACTGCAAAATTACATCCTTAAAGTATCATGCCAGTACTTTGCAAATCTTCCAGAGATACTTCAGTTAGTTCAGTTTCTCCAGCTAACCAAGAAATTAATTCTAGAATATTATTTGGTAAGTAGGAACTTCATATGTACTTTAGGAACAGGTTTATTTTTGCTGTTCTCCATGCTTTAACTCCTGAAATGCTGTTTGTTAAGCTAACACCTGCTGTTCAGCAAGTATCCTAGCTTACTGTGGTCTATCCAAGTGGATTCACTAGTACAAATAAGCTATCATTTCAACTGATTTGGAGGAAGAGAGTTATGAATTAGTTTAACTTTTAGTTTTATTAAACATAGGAATCTAATTCTCCACTCCAAAACAGTTATTATTGGGATAGAGAAGTTAATAGCGTAAATGTACTTACCTTTTACTGGGCTCATCACACGCTCACTGTGAACATCTTCACTTTATCAAGAACTTGCCATTCTAGATGCTTCTACAACTCATACAGAAGGTTGTTTGCACTCACATTCAATATAAAATAATTGGAAGAAAAAAGTAACACACTCACCAATTAGGACTAGCTCATGCTCTGAGACATTCTGTGAGTTCTCCCTGCTGGCTGGCTTGAGCTCTTGTATAGCAACATCTGGACCTAACAAGGTTTGGGCAGAAACAAAGTTAAGTTATCCTATATAAGTAACCACATCATAGTGACAATATGGTTTGGCAATTATTAATGATAACAATCTTAAAAGGAGAAAAAGGACCTTGCCAAATGCTGACTACTGTGGAGATCCTTTTACAGACCTGTGTCAGTAGCCATAATCTTAGACCAGCAATGTTGTGGGGTTGTTATAGCAATTATGCCCTTAGATAATGGTTTCTAGCTTTATCAATGTTATAATTGTGAATGTCAGTATCTATCAGCCTGACTCAAAAAGTCACCTTAGCTTACATATAGAAGTACAATCAATGTTAAAATAGTTATTGAAAAAGAACTAAGCTTTAGGAAAAATAAAAAAAAAAAAACAAAAACAAACCAACCAACCAAAAAAACCCACCCAACAAAAATCCCCACAATAACAGAATGCTGCCATTCCCAAAGTCACTGTACTCTAACAACACAGCCAGGAAGTCAGAGGCAGATGATCTAATCTAAGTGCTGCTTTAATGAATGCAGAGGCAAGAACATCTTGTGGTCCACTACAGAAAGGTCAAAGACCCTCACTGCTCCTCAAAACTTCTGATATACAGCAGGCAATGCCCTTCTACAAAGAAAGGACACCAATATTAACCATCATACACCTGACCTAAAAATATTCTCCTTGATTTACAAGGAGCATGGCCACCAAAATTCCTCTTTGGTGGGGCTGTGGATCACATACCCTTCAGAGAGTATGAGATCTTTTATAAAAGCTCTACAAAGCTTGATACAGCAACTTTAAGCACAGTCTGTTCCCATCATTTTTTCTCATGCATTTTAAGAACAGAGAAAGCAAGCAAATTAATAAACTGCAGCTCTAACAGATGTAGCCCAGCTACTGTAATCTTCTTTCAATTAAAGTGATGAAAAGAAAGAAATAGATTCCATCACCAGCCCAAAAGATACACTAAATGTTTTACATCACACATGCTTTTACATGCTTGGAAAGTAATTTTATTGTCAAATATTACATAATGCATTACAGAAATATATGGAAAGTAATTAGAGACTGATTCTACCTAGTCACATAGCATTATAGGAGAAAATTATTCTGGTTTTTGTAGCAGTAAAGGCCTTGATTACATCTTGTGTTCTCCTTGTAAAGATTCCACATCACAATTGATAAGATAGAGGAACGGGGCTGCAGCTTTAGCCTTCCCACTGAGAGATGCCTTGGGTAGCCAAATTGATCACTGTGCAAACAGCACCTCTGAAAGCCCACATCTCATCAGAATTACTCCTTCTCTGCCCTTGCATAAAATACTGAACTCTCAGGCAAAGATGCATGCCTCTGAGTTACAGTTGAGAGGATCTGGCTGTGCTGAAGGAGGTCCCTGCTAGCGGTTTGCATCTAAAGGCATAAGCAGAAATACACCTGCCTTTTCAAGTTGTTGGCTAGTTTCAGAAAACATCATGTCAAACTCACAGCACAAGGAATTCTGTGCCACAGGCAATCAACTTTCTGCCTGGCTCTCTCCATCAGCATTTTCATACTTTCCTTCAAGTTTCAATCAGTTTAAGTAAAAATAAACCTGTATATTAAGGTGGCTGGTATGGAAGAACAGAACTTCAGGCTATTTCATTTGGTTGTTGACAGTAAATTGTTGTCAATCTCAACTGATAGTACAAAATGACTTTTTAAGCAGAGAAATCAAAGCTGTCTTTAGCAGTAGACAATAGTCCTGTTGGCCCTAGACAAACACAAGCCTTGATCTCTGCCCTATGGAGAACTAAATAATCCAAGTGTTTACCCAGGAAATAATATCAAGGCTGAAAAGTTCTGGCAGATCTTAGCCTGTGTGAGCAAACACTCAGACAGCATGCCAGGCTTGTCATGGGTCACCTGAGTTTATGTCAGTCCAGTACATGCATCATCACCTGCTTTTTTACCAAAAATCTCTCATAATAATACATTCAGAAAGCACCAGTGCTAGTTCATATGGTAGATCCAGCTATTAAAAAAAAAAAATAGACAGCCCTTAAAGTGTCTTGCAATAAACAGGATTTTCATACTGCCTTTCTTCCTCAAATCACATATCCAATGAAAGTATTCAAATGATATTTTATATGAAACTCCTTCTACATTTCATTTGTGTCTGGGTGTTTATGTATGTAGAGAGTTATTGAATCTATTAGCTACTGCACTCCTAGTTCTCACATTGTGCTAACACCAGATAAATACCATTATCTCAAAAAAATTCCCAACTTGTAGGTGAAATAACTTGCCAGAACTTGATTAAGGTCACATAGAAATATAACTCAGCTCAGGTTTGACTTGCACTAATCAACGTGAGCTTTGAGACAGTGCTGAAATTCTGATTCTCTGATCGTTATGGAGAAAAGAGAAGTAGAACCAACAAGGTTCAAGGTTGGTTTCTTGTCCTGCCTGGAACTTTTTGTCAGCTCCCTGCTAAAAACACAATTAAGGTATAAGGGACAACAGGCAGTTTTGACAGAGACATAATTAAGAAAGATGAAGCTAGCAGGCACAGTGATGCAAGGACATTTTTATACCTTTCACTAACACACAGGCATAAGGAGCTCTCATATTAAAAAATTATTATGTCTAGAGGTTAGAATACAATCTCCCTGCAATAGTATTTGGGCATTGCCTGACCTCCAGGTTCATTGCCTGCTTTTTAAGGCATAAATGCCTATGGGCAACAGGTCATGAAACTGGCAGTTGCATAGCTTGCCCTGGTTCTGGAGATGCTTATGACACTCAAGCTCTTGCAGCTGCTTTAAAAGACCTGTATCTACTTCTGTTTATTCCAAAAAGTCACAATTTTATTTCAAGAGACTTAAGTGTAAAAATGTAAACTCTGTATGATAAACAAATATCAATAGGAAAAAGGACTGTAGTTTTAAGTACTAAAATAAAACAATTACCAGATGATTCATGTCCAGCTTGCATCTTCGTCACAGAATTCACCTGAGTCGGACTGGAATCTTGTGTTGTCATAGCTGTATCTAAAAAAAAAAACCCAAACAAAACACCAGAAGAAGTTTAAAGAAACTTTGAGTTAGAAAAAGCTATGAAAATGATGAAAATAATTCCAGCAGAACATCCTCACCTCAGCATTTCTCCCACATTTTGTTCCTCAAGTTCTGAGCATACACACTAAAAATTGCACAAGAATTGTTTTTCTTTCATTTTAGGCAAGAAAAGATTAAAGAATGGCAGCAATATTTATTTCATCTCTAATTTCTGTACAGAGTTCTTTTCTTGCAGTTAGCTTATATTCAGGCAAAGCAATTTCTCAGAATGTTCCAGCAACTTTTAAAGCTGTACTCACATCCTTTTTTATTCATGGGTTTAAAAACACAACTTATGCCACTGACATCAGCCAATTACTTTTAACATAGATTAGCAGATCTTCCAATACAGTAAGGACTTCATTACAACCTTACAAATCTAGTGTGATGAACCAACAATGAACATACCTCCTTTGCTTCCATTAGCACCTCAATAAGCAAAAGAAAAGACATCTGTATCAAATATTAACTTCAACATGTAATATTAACAATTATTTCCAAATTTCCTCAGTACCACTTCAACTCTGATCCTTCTCCTATGATACAGTTTTTACAAGTTTTTACAGTTAAGATTAGTTTGTTTTATATTCTTGACTGGAAGAAGAACAGCAATGGAAGATGCAAAGGACTTAGTAGTTGTGTCACTCTTTTAAGAATTCAAGACATATACATGTTTTAGAAGAATGGAAATGTCTTCTCATTCCTTTATTTCCACATTTGGGTGACAGAACTAGTGTCTATTTTGTAGTAACTATCTTCACTGACAAAGGCATTCCAGGACATATTCCAATGCCACAGCACTCAGTGAAAGTGATTCAGCCACACAAGGTAAAGAGGACACATATTTTGCATTCCTAATTAATGTCTTGGGATGGGGATGGTATCGGGATCATGAACTCTTCTGGACACCCGAAACAGCAACAAGCATGCACAGATCACGAAATCACAGAATATTGTGAATTGGAAGGGACCCACAAGGATCCAGTCCAACTCTTAAGTGAACAGCTATATCCTATTTCAAGTGCATTCAGACTTGAGAACCATATTCCTTCTGCAGAAGGTGAAGTCAGCACTCTGACATTTCCTACAAACGAGCATTACTAACACTTCAACCCCATTTCAGCACCAATAGGCATAGACAACTTACAGATTCTCCACTGCCACCTCCAGCACACAGTTACTCCACTACAGCCATGCCTGGCTTACACCATCTGCTGTCTCAATTTGCCCATCATACTTCAAAAGTTTGGATCAAGAGTAAAACACAGCAGTCAAAAGATATGATTAAAAGAATTAAGCATTAGTGGTTCTTAACAGCAGCTCACTTTTTTATCAGTCCACTGGTCCCATGGCCAGCTGTTGCCTCCCAGCCTTCAACTAAGAAAAGAACTTAAAAAGTCTGCACATCTGAGGATGTGCTGGCTTATGAGCCAGACAGTAAGAAGACTGAGTCTTATTCTTTGCCTGACAGAGGTATTGAGCAGAGAGAGCTATTATTTTTCTGATATTCATAGTACAACTGAAGAAAGATCCATGAATTTTTATATCTGCAACATCTTGAGGTGTTCTAAGTATGTCATGGATCACCTGCATATTAATTAAAATCCTCAAAGATGATAAATTTAGAAGGTTCCAGTGCCAAGCTGTACAGCAGCTCTGTTATCTCTCTGCAATGAAGGCAGATAACTCACAATGTGGTTTGCATACTAACAGGGTTCTCATCTTGGCTTTCTTTCCTGATTCGTGTATCAAGTGAAAGAGGTCAAGTAGTGTTATTTTTTGTCACCCCTGCTTCTAGACCTTTCATCTTATCTGTCCACACATCAAACCACACAGAACATTGCACCACTCTCTTCCTCTCATATATACTTGCCGAACAGCACTGGAGATCAAGATGGGCCAGCACTGCATCATAAGTATCATCCAGACAGCAAATGATGTAAGCAAGCCATTATGGAGTAACTTCTCAAACTATTGAGTCAGGGCTGCATGCCTTACCCTATAATTGCTTTGTGTTAGATTTAATCAATAGTGTGGCAGCTTGTAGAGTTAGTTCTCATTTCCTTGATTTCCATGCAGGAAGAAATAGGCAAGAGTATGATATAATGAATTTAGTTTTCTACATTGCCTCTGTTTCATATGGTAGTCAGTGTTTTGGGGGAAAAAAAAGTAGGGATGTACCAAGCTTACTATTACCAGAGAAATTTCAGGCTTAAAGATCTTGTAAAAGCTGCTCTCTTTTAGCCAGAAAAAAGCAGCAGAGTAAGAAAAGGCTGAAATACAATTTGGTTTAATTTAACATCTTTATTTTACTGTTTAATTTAATATCAATCATATACTTTTTAAGTTCACATGCATTCAGTAGCATTTAAAATCAGCCACCTCCAATCAGAACCTCCTAATGCTCCAGTGACATCAGAGAATCAACATTAAGGTCTTCCAAATACCCTGATAAAAGCCATTACCTCAGGTCAAACCAGAAAAACCCATCTTGGAAGTAAAGCCTGTAAGGAATGAGGTGTGTTCTATACTCATAGCTCCTTGAATTCTTCAGGACCAGCAGGTGAAAGATGAGATGTGGTGGGATTGCTTTTCCTAAATCAATCTGGCAGCACTTGCTGCAACTAAATTAGACAACCACGAACATAACCAAACAAAGCAGTAAGCTCTGAACAACAGCGTTCTGACACTTAGTTAGAAATTACCCTTAACGCAATGCAAAATAAAAGCAATAGTTTAGATTTCTCCAAAACAATTAACTAAACAGTTACATGACTAAGATAATAGTAACAGAATAAATATTTTCTTCAAGATATTATCTCAAAATAAAAATATAATAGGGTTTTTGGAGCATCCACCTGACCAGCTGCAGACTATATAATCTACTTTTCTGCAACTCAATCCTCATATAGCAAGGGCTCCTTCCTCCCTCTGCTTACTTTTACTGCAAGCATTGGATTGAAGAACACTCACACCTCCAAAACAAAGTTTCTGGACTTCCCTGGAAAACAGTTTTAAGTTCTCCCTTCAGGTGACATGAACTTCCCTTTGCTGCAGCTGTGTAGCTAGTCCCTGTGCTTGACTAGCTTTATATATATTTAGTTAACAACCAATGAAAGAGTAAACTACCATTTTTTTAATTTAAATCATCACAGAAGCCACAGTATGATGCCTCCCTATCTAGTTTTAGAACTATAAAAACATTTAATAGAAGTCTAGAAAACAACAGTTTTACTCTATACAGATGAAAATACTAAAGCTAGCAGCTTAAATCGGATGTCTGCTCTAAACAAGACTATACCCACCACTTCAGGAAGGTAGTACATTTGTGGAATTTTTGAGAACACAAAGAAGGTTTTGCTGTTTGATTCACTTGTTCGGTTTTATTCCTGTGAGAGGCTATCATTCCACCAATGGTGTTATATAAACTTCAAATGGCTTCAGCCAACCATCAGGTATGGTTTCTGGCATTAACAGCTATCAAAAATAAGTATCTTATGGCTATTAGCCCCATGCAGACTCATACATTCCTACAAGTACGAGACCATTTGCACTCAAAAAACTCCTCAATTAAGTAAACAGCTAGAAAGGACCTCCAAGTTCTACATGTACATGAATACACATGCATTTTAAATAAGACTTAAGAACTACAAAATAGATTTGTGTCTGTGTACATACTTAAATTCACATTTCAAGCAAGACTTGAAAAGTGCAAAGCATATTTCCTTTCACATTGTGTGAAACTACTAGAAATTTTACAGAAGGTACCATCACCTAGGGAGCAGTACTGGTCCTCTTGGTACTGTGAAGTGAAACGGAGGCAGAAGAAAATATACCCGCTTGCATCTCACACCCTGAAAATGCAGCTTAACCACAGTGAATTCAGGTCACAGCACTGATGTTCACATGCAAGTATGCGTATGCACACACATACAGGGCAGAACTCTCAGCCAGACCTACTCCAAGAATCTCACCCTGCATAGCAAACACCAGCAATCTGCTAATTCCTGCTACAATCATTCTCTATTACTCTGCAGTGCCTCAAAAAGACAAATATTAACAGAAATCCACTAGTTTTAGAAATAAGATCATAATCCCTGAGAAGCAGCTGGCCTGCTCCTGACCTGCTGAAAGCCTCTAGGAGGAGGAAGGGGGCCCAGAAAACTCAAGTTCCTCTTTCTCCACGGATTTCTTTAAATGCTGCATTTAAAAACGCAATACAAAATCCTGAGGAGCACACCCATTAGGCACATTGATACCTTAGTAATGTAATGCATTGATTTGTGATGAGTTTCTGGTTGTTTTGAGGGTTTTTTTCAGCATTTAAACGCTTTACTCAGTAAGGGCAGGACAGAAACAAGGCACAACACCACACCTTCCCAATCCCGCACCTGCGAACTAATAAACCCTGCCGTAAGCCAGGAAGAGGGTGCTGAGGCTACGGGACAGCCGATGGCCGATGCTGCTCTGGCCATCTGCCGCCGCCCAATACCCCAGGACTGGGGGACAGCGAGAGCAGATCCCGCTGTCCCACCAGAACCCCGAACGCTGGGGGAGACAGGGGCGCCGGCGAGGGTCGGAGCCGCTGAGGAAGCGAAATGCCTCATCCGCTCTCACAGGCAAGGCCGAAAGGCAGCCGCCGCGCCGGGGCAGCGCCACGTTCCCCCGAGAGCCGGGGAGATGCTGCGGAGCAAAGAGGACCTTTGCTCTCAGGCGCTGCTCCGGTCCACCTCGCTCCGGCCCGCCCGACGCGGAGGGGGCCCAGCCCGGACAGAGTTTGCATTTACCTGCAGGGTTCCCACCCGAGAGGCTGGCACAGAGCAGCAGCAGCAGCAGCTGGCGCTCCAGGCAGCGCCCGGAGAAGGTGGCAGGCATGGTACCCCCGCCGCGCTCCCCTGCCTCGGCCCGGATCCGCGCCACCTGAGGAAGCCTCAAGCGGGCCAGAGCAGCTCTGCGGGAGAGCTGGCTACTCCAGCAACGACGGGAACCGAGTGCTAAGCAAAGCTACCCCAAATTCACCGGGAAGGAAAAACAAGAGGCCGAAAAGAGAAGCGCCGAGGCCACGGGCATTCTCCTGTGCGGAAGGATGTGCTCTGCGGAGGGCCCGCCGCGCTTTAAGTGTTGGAGGAGGGGCGGGGGCGCGCACCGGTGGCTAATTGGAGCGAGGCCCTGGCGCCGGAGCCGCCGGGAGACCCCCGGGGCAGGGCAGGCTAGGCTGGGCTGGCGGGACAGGCAGGGACGCGGGGTCGACAATTATTTGTGGCCCTAAGGTGCAGTGGGTGTACGATCACCTGGGCACGAGCTGCCCTCGCTGGCAAACGGCTTCAGCAAGCTGGCCCGCAGAGATTGCCTCAGGCAGAGCCTGTTTGTGTCCTTGCCCGCTGGCTGCTGATCTTCTGGAGAGCCCAGCTTCGAGGGTCACTGGCTCCAGGACGACTGGGTTATACTGTATGGGAGCTGCCACTCTTTTGCATCCCTTTTTCTAAATCTCCCAGATTGAACTGCAGTGCACAGGGAGCACCGTTTCTAGCAAAAGCTCCTCAGGTTTTTGATTATGGCTAAGTGAAATTCTTTACACTCTTTTTTTCTGTATTCGTGTGTGCTTAGTAAGCACACATACATATAGTAAGCCCGCTCATACGCATATATATTTACATATGTGCATTATATGCATTTCTGTCTGTTGTTTGGTAAATAACTAAATTCTGATAGTGCAAAATGGACTCTAGCAAGGTGGCATTCTCTGAAAGAATAACTTTGTGAGGGGTAATTCCTGTTTCTTCCTTCTCGTCTGCTTCAGCTAATGCAGAGGTTGAGTGCAAAAAAGCCTTTGCATCATCTTAGCTTGCCATGGTGACAGAGCTGTAGGAGTTCATACAGAGTAAATGCCCTGTGCATTGATTTTCCAGCACTAGACATGTTCATGCTTCCATCTGTATTTTCCAAAATGTGTACAATGACCTTCAGAATAAAACTTTCATTCATGAAAACTTCCAGTAAATACAACTAATGGCAAAAGACCGGGAACAGGACTGTTTAGTTAAGCCCGTTGCTGTGTGTTCAGGAGTACTCATAATGCAATGTGCTATGAGGAGAGATTGAACACCCCCGTGTTTGTTAATCTGCCAGCCTGCTAAAACTGCACAGAGCGATGGGATTCAGAGAAAGAATACAATTCAGATAAAACTGTTTAGGAATGGTAGATGATCTTCAGCTTTTAATAGGAAAAAAACTGGCTGGCACTTGAAAGCTGTTTTGTCGGAACCAGTTAGGACTGAAGAGACTTATCTCTTGGTAGTGGAGGAGGGTGAGGGAAAGGAGAGGAGGAGGCAGAGGAGAAAGAGGTGTCAACTGCCTAAAGATATGAAAGGACTGGTTTATAGTTCCAGTTAGCTCTCCCTGGAATGGGTGAAAAGAAAATGTTATATTCACTTTATGCAGCAATTGGGTATGCAGCACCTTTTGGTATGACAGATTTTATCCACCTGGAATCAACATGGATTGGTTGGTAGAAATGTATGACTAAACACTGGCAGCTGGGCACAAATGGATCTGCTAGGGCAGTCCCATCTAGGACCTAGCTGTAGCTTTGTCGGCTCTTGCTGAGTGGAAACTGTAGAGGCTCTGATGAAGACAATTTGTTTGGAGTTATTTGGTGTTTAGTCCTGTGTAGGACTGGCTTCTATCTTTCCACCAAGTTAACTTCTGTGAGCAGTCAGAAGATGTGATGAACGTCTTTGCAGGGTTCCGTCTCAGCTCTTGTCATCTGCTAATGGGGCATCCCATAGCTACTTAATGCTGAATTGAAAGAAAAAAATTATTAAACTGCTGCTGAGGGAACTGTGTTTTCCTATACTCATGGTATGAGATACAGAAGCCACAAATGGAACAGTAAAGACAAAGGCAAGAGGAAGGGTGGCAGAAAGAAGGCAAAAAAGAAGCAGAATTTAAAGGAACTAGTCAAGCAAGCCAAACAGATCTTTAAGGGTTTCTATGTTCCAGAGTTTGCCTTAGCATTATAATATACTAGATTAAATTAATTCCTGAGAACTAGAGCTGTATTTTTTAAGATCATTGAAAGAGCGAGTGGTTTCAGAAACTATAAGGTTAGTGATAACAATAATAAAGTAGAATATTTGGGATATTAAAAAAAATCAACTATTAGCTTGCATTTGGAAACATTATCTGGCAAGTAATTAGAAATTTCAGGAAAAGTATTTAAATTTTACATACCAAGTCTAATTTATTCCATTTATTAATTTTCAGCATATTTTCCTCTTTTCTCATTTCCTTGGAAAAACTGACTTATTCTCACATGGTTCTAACTTGGCAAATGTGGCAATTGTTTTGGAACAAGAATTTATATATTGCACCATACTCAGGCTTATAAAAAAATATATTTAATAAAACCACTGATACAGGGAAATTGCTGGTTTATTCAGCTGATTCAAAAAGATCTTTGCTGAAATTTTTCATGGCAAAAGGAAAGTAAGTGAAACTCTGAATACCGATATATGTTGACTATTGGCTGAATAAAAATGTGTATTGTAATTTGTACTTTTACAGCTCCTTTTCACTAACAATCGAATCCTGTGTTCTCAAAGCCTGGTCTTTGGCATTTTTTTTATTTCAATTAAAAACTAAAACAGTAAAATAAGCAAAGGACATATGTGATCCAGCTGTTTTCTTGGCTAGAGGTCTGCTTTTTATAAAGTCCACTCAGATTGTGAAAAGGTAACTAATGTGTATGTGAGAAGAAGTGTGAAAAAGAAGGAAACAAGCAAAATGGATTGAAAACCACTTAAGATGGAAGTTGACTTCAGGGATGGTGCTTAGCAGCTTTCAGTATCTGAAGCTGAATCATCAAGACCTTATTAGGCTTTAGCTAGATTTTACTTTTTTTATGGGCATGAAATTTTTAATTTTAAATACATGAAAATAAACAGTAGTAAAAAGGAGGCGCAATTTAGAATAACTTTAGCAGTAAGTCTTGCGAGCTTTCCAGGAAATGATTTTGCAAGGCCAGGAGATAATGTGTTAGTAAACTGTGAAAGGATGTGCTGAAATAGATATCATGCAACACATGCATTGGGGAATGAGTTCTCCATTCTGTGGTAATAGTCAGGTTATAATAAAATGTTTAGAAAACAATGCAAAATGTGCATGTTTCTGAGAGCCAAAGTAATATACTGAGTGTTAGTACAAGGCTACAAATCAGAATTTTATTGTCTCCTTCAAACATTTATCTTTTGCTTGTTTTCTTTTAGGGATTTAACTAAACAGAAGTCTTGTCTTGATTTAAAATTACAGGCCAGGTTATGCAATCTACATATTCTGCAGTTGCCTTCTCTGCACTGTCTGCATCCTGCTGAGTGAGTGTAAATCCAAATATCTTCTGCTATCTCCTTAAAGACAATTTGCAAGATTAAGCATATAATCTCTATTGAGAATTCTGCCATTTATCAAATGTTTAATGTTGTGCTCTAAGATCAGAGCTGTATGTGGAACAAAAATTTGGGCTATAGTGCTTTAGGATCATATTTTTTGAAAATCTTAGGTTGTGCCAGTGCCAATTATTGAGATTGTCATACTGATTATCGATATTGTCAATACTCAGTTGTTACTCTTCAGGGTTGCAGATTATGCAGTAATAGCTTTGTTCACATGGCAAACACATGATCATAAGGAATTGGCATTCAAAAATTCAAGCAAGATTTTTGGCAAAGAATTCTTTCTGCCCACCAGTCCCCTGCCTTCTGATATCTGAACAAAAACTAGTTTAAAATGGAAAATATAATTATAAAAACAGTACTTTGTTGAAAACACAATTTAAAGCGCAGCCCTATGTACAGAGAAGAAATGTCTACAATCTGTTGGTTTAAAGTAGAATTAAAGTTCACTGTGATACAAATGGATGCCACCTCATCACAGGCTTTGCTTTGCAAGCTGTGCTTCAAAATCTGCAGAACATATTTTAAGTTACTCAGACAGGACCAGACTCAAGGGAGGAAGGGAGGCAGTATCCTCCATTACAGTAATATACCTGTAAAAAGTAAGGTAGCCTCTGATCTGAATACAGTTTGAGAGCAATTTCTCTAAATCTGAATGCAAATTGAGAACAATTACTCTAATTGTAATTATGATCAAGGCACACAGGTGAGTCTCACCTACTGCTTTCATATCAGCATGAATATTACCTTTGATAAGTCTTTCTTTTTTTCAAAAGTTCTCCGATTTTCAACTGTTCAAACTTTTAAAAACAGCCTCTCTTTTGTGTCAACAATAAAAAAAATAAGAACTTTATACATAATATAAATTATAAATGAAGGTATCCTCATTTCTGCTGCAGTACTTGCTCAATTATCACCAATAAACAGGAGCACTAAATTGTCTGAAGAACCAGGCCTTACTTATGTAATTGACTTTGGGCTACTTAGGCTCCTCTGGGGTAATCAATGTGTGAATTGGGTATGGTAACTGTGTAGACTTTCTCTCATCCAAATTATGTGTTTTATGGTTTTCCGGGGCTGGGAGGTTTCATAGTTTGCTTGGGGTTTTTTTCGCTTGTTGACAGATACTGAGTTTCATCAGTTTTTATTTTAAATTTTTCTTTTAATTTGGAAATGCATTTGTGATTCTGAAGATAAAGCCGGAAGAGAAGGCAGCATAAAATAAGTAACAAGTGGCATAAGCCTTCCCTGGTGGAGGGAAGTACACAAGTTAAACTCCACTCAATTTATGTATGAGCAAGCTTTAGTAAACTTTAGAAAGTCTGACAGCATCCTTTTACTTTGAACATTCTTTTCCTTTAATCTTTATGTATTACTTTAGAAGGGGAAAAGAGGGTTTCAGTGGAAAAAAAAAAAGTGGAGAAAAGCTATATACCTAAAAGTGTTATTTTTAATTCCAAAACCCTGAGACTTTAAACAGCTTTTATTAGTCTTTTACTATTTAATTATTTTGTTTCTTAAATGAAAGCTAAAGGTTTTGGTTTTTTTCCAAATGGTCCTAATGACAGGACTTCTACTCCCAGTGGGGGAGCAAAAATAAGATGAAAAAGGTTGCAAAAGCCGTAGGACAATCTTCAGCACTTTTACTGACTCCAGAGCCATCATAACCAAAAACAAAGAACTGAAGTAGAAGGAGCTATGCCATATTTGATCACATTAAAACTTTGCTGAAGGCAGGTAAGATATGTCCCTGTCCTCACCAGCACAGAGGCATAGACCTCAGTCTGTGTGCATTGGACATACATCACAGTAGAGAATCTGAATTAATGTGCATATTCACTCTCCTAAATTTTAAGAATACATATACATGTTGGTAGAACACCATCTAAGATAGTACACAAGGAAATGTAATCTGGAATTTCCATGTTACAAGAATAAATCCATGCTTATTGTACCATACTCTTCCTGTTAAAGAGAAAATTCAGTTCTGAGGCTTACTAGAATGATAATTCAACTAGTTTTTAATTCACGAAATTCAAAATTTATGTAACATGCAGAACTATTCAATACTCACTGAAATGATGCATACTTAGAACTGAATATCTCAGTACTTTAATTAAAAAGAAGTATGTTGGTTCAGAGAGAGGTGGTCTTGTATAATTGTCTTTGTGTGTGAAGGAAAGCACTATTTTAACACAGAACAGTCTGAAAACATTTCTAGTTCTTTGCATATGGCAGGGATCTTTTCCAGTCTGCAAATATTTTGTTTGGAAAAAGAAAAATACAGTAACAGAGTTCAGATAATGGAGGGAAAGCCATCTGAGCCTTAATATTAAGGAAATTACTTGCCTGCTGGCATAAGAGTGATTATCAGGACTCAGGTTTTACCTGCCAAGAATCTGTGGAATACTTATTTTTCCTTTGGTTTTTCAGGGTGAATATGCATCATAATTCTACTGTTTCTCTGGTGCCTAAAGTGAGATGTACTCTGTACTTCTGCATGGGAATAATTTTCATCCAGAGGTGTAAACCACTTCATTAGAAACATCCAATGGGATCAATGAGAGGAGCTCCTGTGTTATGAGTCATCTCATGTATCTTAGTCCTGTAAGTACATAAATTTTATTTGACACTGGTAATAATAGAGTTAAAATGGCTTTTTCAGCTGAGATTATGTCACACCAGAGGAGTTCAAAGATGAACTTCTGAGTGTGACTTTTTGATTCGTTCTGCAAGGCATTTCCACCAGAGTCTTCAGGGTTATATTACAACTTGGGTAATATTTCCAGAGGCAAAACACATACATATATACATTTTAAAGTGAAAATAGTCTCAAATATATTGGTGTATAGAATGTGAATTTCAAAATGAAAAAGAATAATTGTAAGTAGTTTTTAATTTTAGGTGTCATTCAGCAATCGTTAATATATTACCAAATACTTCTGGTCTTGGTAAACTGTGGGATGATTATACACAGATAACTTACTCTAATTGAATTTTATCTTTCAATATGAAAATTATTAATGAAGAGAAGAATGTGCACAGCATATCAGTAGTGAAACATCTACATAGCTAATATAAAATTTTTCAAAAAATAACTGATACCTGCTTATCCTGGCTGATCTATGCATTTTATTTCCAGTTTTGTAAAACTCAGAAATGCCAGGGGAAAAAAGGGCATATTTTTATTTTTCATTGTTCCAGCTTCCTCTGTAGTGTGTTTTGCCTTCTTTTGGTTGTGAAGGTTACTGGAAGCAATACTTAACTGTATTGTAGCATTTCAATTTCTAATGTAAGAATTAATTTACTGTAATTATTGAATTTTGATTGATTTAGCCACAAACTAGAGTTCGTACTGCTAAGAAAGTACTTTATAAGAAAAAAAAAATTATTTTACTGGGTTTTTAAATAACTCATATGAGAAGAACAATAAATTGTATCTGACAGTGATAAGGCTTTAGAAAACATACTGCTAAGAGTTGCATAGTTATTTACTGGAAAATTATGTTTCAGATAAAAATGTTAAACATTCTACTTTGAGGATATTGGGTCATTCTGAATATTAAGTTTACTTAAATTCCTCAGTTTGACTCACAGAGTTTGAAATATGTCTGTCAGAGGGAAATGTGATCTCTCCATGTGGACCCTATTCCCATGCTTGACAACACTTAATGTGTTTGTGCTTACATCAGCCTCGTGTTAAGTCCAGTGAAACACAAAGTGGCTCACCTGAGATAACCCAGGGAAAGGGTTACATATAACTATTCTTTTCTAGTTTTTATGCCTCGTGCCAGGTTCTTTTTGATTCCAAGGATAAAGCTGGGTAGATAAAAAAGGCTACTGAGGGTACACTGAAAAAGTCAGAGACATTCCCTGCTGACCTTTATTACCCTTCCTTCTTTTAGGAGAGAGCAAACTTTGCCCTTTGTACAGATAGCATATTGGGACTTGGCTTGGGAAGAATGAGAGTTGCAGTCTCTAGCACAGTGCAGATGGCAGGTGAGCATCTGAGGCAGCAGACAGTTCTGTGAACACTGTCATTTTGATGAAAACAAATGTTTGTGCACTTTTATACATTGGCATTGTTGGAAGTTAGATCTGAAAACTGCTGTTCAAGTTTTTTTTATCCTCTAGGACTTCTGCAAAGTATTTGTTTGTAGATCTCTAGGGGCTTCATGGTTACAGATCTCCTTGATTTGTAGCTAGTTTATCAACTACGAAAACTGCTTTCCTTTTAAGGAAAAGCATCTTACAGAGGTATCTTTTCTAGGTTTATGAAAAATACTGTCCAGCTTTACTGTAAAAGTGGTGTGCTCACTTCTGCATTTGAACTGTCTTGGGATGTTCAAACCAGAAATAAAATTTCAGTTATAGTTTCATATTGGTATACACTTCTTTTAAACATGCTTGAAAGTTCTATAAAGTATTTCAAATTTCTCATAAAGTTGTAAAGACAAAACTTATTAATTCTAAATTACACTGATACTTTTTCTTCTATTATACCCTCTTGAGGATGGTGGAGCTTCACTAGTATGATGCATCAAGTCAGGGGCAGTGCAGGTGTTAATTACATTCTTTAAAGTAATAATTAAATAATTTTTACTTCACACAGAAACCATGAACTCCATGCAATAAATTAATTGAATTTAGAAGCAGGAAAATAAGAGAATAAATCTGGATTGCAGAAGGCATGCCAGAAATCTGTGACTAGAGTGGTTGGAAAATATATTATACTATTTTCACACACCTTTCTTAGTCACTGTTTCATTTAATCTTAATAAGGGAGGTTGGACTAGATGTCCTTTTAAGCTTCTCTTCCAACCCAACCCATTCTGTGATAGTTCTATACAGGCATGGACAAGCTGCCTGTATCATCTAGTACATATCAGTTTTATCAGTGCAGTATAATTCATCACTATTTCTACAGTTCTTCTGCAGCCTCATCCTTGAACAGTGAAAGAGAATACAGTTCTCAGGCAGTTCTCATGACAGTGCACTAATTTTTCCAGCTGTTGTGTACTGCAGAAGTTCTCTGCTGACTGAAATTCTGTGAATCATATATTTCCTTCCTAATGCAAAGAAAAATGGCCCATCCACTGCCCATGAAAACCTCTGCACTATTTAACAGATCCTCAAAGCATGTTGTGTGATGTCTAAGGTAGGAGCAGTACAGGTGTTACTACTGGAGAAACAAGAGAACCTTGAAAGGGAAGGACGTCTCTATCTAGGATTGTAACAAGGAATATAATGTGGTCCGTAAGACATTTAGTTTTATCCCATTAGGCGAATGAGTGATGAATGTGCTGGTTTTGACTGCAATAAAGTTAAATTTTTTTAAGGTAGCTGGTCTGTGTTTCAGATTTGCAGAAAACAGTACTAATAATACACGGATGTTTTAGTTATTGCTGAGCAGTGCTTATACTGTATCAAGGCCTTTTCTGCACCTCACCCCATCTCACCAGCCATCCTAGGGATGGTTGAACATCTGCCTGCCAATGGAAAGTGGTGAATGAATCCTTGTTTTGCTGTGCTTGTGGATGTGGCTTGGCTTTTGCTTTCCCTGTTAAACTGCTTTTATCTTGAGCCATGAGTTTTCTCACTTGTATTCCTCTGATTCACTCCCTCATGCCACTGTCAGGAGAGGAAAGAGCAAGCGGCTCTGGAGCTGAATTGCCAGCTGGGGTTAGACCATGATATGACCTTTCAGCTATCTTATTCCACTTC